>OZ024911.1:17265661-17383161 GCA_964017125.1 Flabesymbios commensalis
ATTAATAATAGGTCGAATTATTAATACCTTGTTTAATTAGATTTTCTATAATTTTTATCGACGTCTTTCACCGAGTGGGCCCTTATTTAAATTACAAAATCTAAATTAATATCAATTAATATTAATATGAGCCACCTGGTGATTAATGCAGTACCATTAGCTGAAGGAGTCTTTTGCACAATGTTGGCTCAATGTAGGTCTGGTAGTAGCTCAACATCTAGTGTTTTCGAGGTGTGTGTGTGTGTGTTCGGTTCCCGGTCTCGGCGGTTTGAAAGAAACTAAAAATGTTTCTTCCCCATCCACGTGTGAAAGTCAGTATTGTGGGGAGCCTCCGTGACCGAGAGGTAGCGTGCTCGGCCTCAGACCGCCAGGGCTTGAATTTCGAATCCTGTGTCTGGAGGACAGTGTCATCTCATTCATCTCACCATCCTCAGGAGGTTCTCCTGGCCCAGTTTAGCCTATATGTGCACAAAGGTGGCCTAAAGCCCGATTCATTTCATTTCAAGGTGTGTTTGGCATACTCCACCTGTTGTTTTCCCACATGGCACTCGACGTTGTTGCGACGTTAAATCAACGTACGTTGAATCAACGTCATTTACGTTGATTCAACGTCTCAACAACGCCGTGCGCACAGTGGGTTGTTTCTTTCGTGTTAGAGTATTGCATGCTCTGACACGGTGGTGAATGTGACCAAATACCATGTACAATAAGATGATCGACTTACGGATTTTACCATACAAATGTGTGTAATACATTATGCAGTGGTGTCCCCTTTTAACGGGAGTTGGAACTACGCTTTGGCAAGTGTATCATCATATAAAACAAGTGATATTTTCACCACATTAGCATTCAAATAAAAATAAAGTTTTTCTAGGTTTGACAGTTATGACAATATCTCTGCAATATTTATTTTTGCAACGAAAATAACTGCTAATATAGCAGATAAGTCATCTTATATTATGATAAATTTTAGAAATTAAACTGTCTTCATTTAAATAACAGAAGAGCTGTGTACAAAAAGTACACAGATATGTGGGCACAGAAGGGGGAGGGGAGTGGCGGTATGTCGTCAAGCATAGCGATGGCAAAGGAGATCGGGGCAAAACTTTGGTAAGAAATAACAACCATAACTTGACAGACCTGTCTTTTGATTCAAGCATTTATTATTTAAAAAATCGATTTAGAACACATAGGCAATATTATAAAATTATAAAATGTAAGCCTTCTCTCTCAGACCACTGCCATCAATGTCACTGAAGGCTGGAACGTTACGGTATACTGATATCTTAACCCTTTAACCGCCGGTGCCGAATATATTGGGTTTTCACTCAATTATTACTACATTCAGTACCGCCTTTTAAGCATGTTAAAGCCATAATGTGACATCTGAATAATTTTCACTCACTTGAAGTTGTGGATCGCGTCAGCGAGACACAACTTCAAGTGGGTAAAAATTCCAATTGAATAATTTGGGCGGTTAAAGGGTTAAAAACAAGACACGGTCATTTTTATGACACAATTTATTTATAGTTGAATTTGAATAATTTTCCATTTCTCTTTCCATTACTGGTAAGGCTCATTTTTTCCCAGCAGTACATGGTGTAGCCGAATGGGGACATATATATGTAATATTAACGTGAAACATTCACAGCTTGCATTTGATTTACTGTCTTTGATGAACGTAATAATTTGATCTCTTTTATGACTCCCGTGTAGAATCTGTTCAGGTATATTTCGAAAATTCGTTCATTTGAACCACTTAATTGCATTAAATATTGACGTGGAACAAAAGCCCCACACTCTGAATATTCAATTATTGCTTCTCAGACAGAAATGTATGCAATTTATTATTGGCATTAAAATGACACATGCAGATCGCGACACTTTGTAACATATATATCCACTGATATATACAAGAATATTCCCCTCATCAAGGGTGATACCCATGTGGGGCGTGAATGATTTCAGCATTGAATAAGCTAATTCTGTGACAGAATCGCTCAAATCAGGTGAATCAGCAGTAACAGTAACACGCTTTATATCAGCAAAATATTTCTGTTCAGGTATATTCCGTGTGATAAACATGACAAATGATCCATAGTCATTAGACCATATAAGTATAGTCATATTATGTTTTCCTTTGCCTTTATCTTGGTTTTCTTTGCCCGTATCTACCCTTGCACACATCGTCACCAAATACAAGACGATGAACCAATGATGGGGTATTGCTGGAACAGCATTAAAAACGTTGCACCAGCGTCACTCTGTAATTGGGTCAGCGTCTCGTTTTAGCTGGGCGTCGCCTGTTGTTTGTAAACAATGAATATGCATACTTGTTTATACGGGCACATCAACCACTGAAGTACCAAAGGGAATAAGACAATTAAAAAGTATTGATAACTAACCAACAAATTATAGGATAAAAAAAAGCTGTAAACTTCCATCAATATGTATTTTTCTGCTTTTTATGATGTAAAGTATGTATTGTTTTTAATAGGATCAATGTCATAATTACTCGTCATAATATGGTAAAATCATACTTGATAGATAGTAAAAGCATTAGTTCCAACCCCCGATACCGGGGCACAGCACTGAAAGCGATTTCACGTTTTGGCGAGAGTCGATCATCTTATTGTACATGGTCTTTAATGTGACCCTTGTTCACATAGGCCTATATATCCTGATAATTTGCTTAAAATCGCACAATTATAATTAAAAACATTTCAAAGTTAATATTGAAGGCCTACCGATATAATGTAAAATGATGTTTTCCCATCCCACACACACGAAACAAGTGTTCATATCAAAAGATCAATATTTTGTAATCATTTATTAGTATATTGCAAATTAATTTGTATTTCTGTAGCCTACATTATTATTTTTAGGATTAGAATAAAATATAATATATATTTCACTACACTGAGGACAACATTGAAATTGTCATAGCTGTTTTGTATTTACACGGCAATGATTACTTTCGTTAAAATATGCATGCTAAGTAAACCTAAACATGTTAAAATCAAACGACATTATATACTAAAACAAGCACAGGTTAAATAAAATATGCATCAGAACTATTTAAAATAACCTACAGTTAAACAGCATTGGCATGATACATTTGTAATTTTAAGTTTCCCGCACCAAAACCAGAGAATAAATAAGGGATAATAATCTATACGTACATCTATATTGAATATGTAACTTTGAAATCATACTCCAGTAACCATAGCAATCTTTATTTTCAAAATATTAGGGGCCTATGCGTGATTTTTTTCATTTCTTAAGGTATGATAGCATTGATAGGATTATTATTTGTTTATCATATAAACGTCAATTGTCAATATGAGTTGGCAATCTTTGGCAAGCTAGTGGAAGTGACAACGCTATCAGGTGATAGTAGCCTGCATTAAAAAAAAATGGCTTTTTGGCTAAAAATAGACATAGGCCTTATATGTTTAACTCATTACAAAAATACAGACGAACTGTTTCATACATTATGAGCACATTTTAAAATAAGAATAAAAATCATTAGCTCTATTCACTAGTACTTTTTTATTGAAATTAAACCCAAATAGATGGTCTATAAAAATATGTTCATCTACATACAATTAGATTCATGATAATTAATGCAGTGTTTTAATGGAGTTTCTTTAATTCTTCTAGGCGTACTTATAACAAGAAAATTTATTATTTCCTTATATTATCAATGGCTCATGCTTGCTGGGCGGCCCACTGTGTTGTATTGCTTCTTCCCAGTTCCCAGCAAAGACAACACACTTGTATAACATGTGTACAGCGTCGGCTTAACGGCTTCGACGTTGGTCCAATATTTTACAAATGTTATACAAATACACAAGACCCGATGTTGGTTCAATGTTGGTCCACCGTCCACGCATCAGGTCGAACATTGAACCAACATGAGGTCAACTTTGTTTTCGGGGTAGTAGGTAGGCACTATTGTATGCTTCAAACCCTCGTGGGTGGGTCCCCTGGTGCAGTGGTTCAAACCGTCTGCTTGGAAAGTCGTAGATAATGGGTTCGAACCCCGCTCTGGCCTTCAAATTTCAAAAAAACAAACTGTTACTTCCCCCCCTCACTCGTAAAGATTCAATAGTGTGGGGAGCCTCCGTGACCGAGAGGTAGCGAGCTCGGCATCAGACCGCCAGGACTCGAATTTCGAATTCTGTGTCTGGAGGGCTGTGTCATCTCATCATCCTCAGGAGGTTCCCCTGGCCTAGTTTAACCTACATGTGAACAAAGATGGCCTAAAACGCCATTCATTTTATTTAATTTAAAACCCTTATAATTTATTAATTTTTTTATTCAAACATAATCATGCAGGGTAAAACATTACTGGCCATTGGCTATTTTGCATATGTGCCCTGTTTTATGACATGCCTTTACAAATATATTTAAACAATTATCTATGTACAATAGTTACAGTACCTAAAATAGAAAGTACATTATACATTTTAGATCATAAGCCGATGCTATATGCATTTAATTTCGTTGAATAGGTTTACAAATGTATTTACATGTACATTTATAGTGAAGTGTGAAGAAAAGAAAACACAAATGTCCCCGCACTAAAACTACAAAAAAACTGCAAAAATAGGAGAAAACGTTAAGACATGTACTATATACAGCGATATCATTTTTGCAGCCCTAACTATGAATTGAACAAGGGTTTGATTATTAGCCATATATAAATAAAGTTATTTTTAAAAACAGAAAATGTCTTTTTATTTCTAATTTCTAAACGTAGATTATTCCAAAATCAAGACCTATTGACACTTAACCCTTTCAAGCCTGCATTTATTGTCATCTTCAATACTAGCCGCGAATTTCTGTCGCAATTCTCGACTTGTAGTGGATTAAGATGACTGGAGGTGGGTGATAAATTAAAGAAAATTATCATGTATTCGTATAACAGTTTCATCGAAATTTGCCTTCTAAACACTTAGTTGTGATAAAATCTAGTATGTTTTAAATGATGTGAAAATATGCTTTAATGCATCGTGAGGTCTTAAAGGGTTGAAGAATCAGTACACCTGGGCTGCTGTAGAGCATTACTTACTGCATTACGTGTTGAAACAGTATGATATTCAGAAACGGAGGAAAAAAGATCAGATAAGTAATAGGGAGCTAGATTATTTAGAGATTTATAAGTGAGACAACATGATAAAAAAAATATATATTTTTTTACCATCCAGCCACCCTAGATCCCTCACAAATACCAGTCAAAGTTTTGTGCAAGAAGTCTATACCGCGAATGTTCCTAGACGTCGTGCTGCTGTAATTTTTGCATTTTACATATCTATTTTTGTGCAGCAGAAACCCAGAAAGTGATACAATATTCAATAATAATTTGAAATATACCGTAGTAAACACAATTAATATCATCCGTCCATTGGGAGAATTCGTTTTAACCTTCTTAAGATATAAAGCTGCGAAGACAATTTCTCACACAATCAATCTATATGGTTAGACCAGGATAATTTACTATCTATTCCTACGCCAAGATATTTTGCAGACTTAACAAAGGGTAATGTAACACCATTTATAAAATATCTATGCTGTCTACTATATTTTTGTTGGACATACATTACACTTGTCTATGTTTAAAGTTAACTTATTTTGTCCAAACCATTCAATAACTTTATTGACATCATTCTGAAGTAATTGTAGTATGTTTGTTAGTGATAATGCCTCTAAAGGCATTAATAATGGCGTGTGCTTGGTCAGGCGACGTGTTTTTTCTGGGTTATTAGGGGGGCCACCATATCTCCAGGAGGGGGGTGGAGGTCTTGAGTTTGTTTTGTCGCTGAAAAATTATTTATTTTAACCCGCCTCGGCGGCGCGCTGAAAATTTCAAATTTGATTAGAACAGTTCTTGAAGTAAATTATATATTTCATGCAGAGTTTGCCCGAAATTATGTATTTGAACTACAGCCCCCCCCCCCTGAAGATTGAATGGTGCCCCCCTAGCCAGTTCCTCTTAATAGATTGAACATGGTAGATAGATATGTAGATAGATATTTATTGACGACGGAAAGTCTATGCATACTTATGCGTCTTTAAAATGAACAGTATAAAATATATATGTACATGCCTATATACAACAGGGTTAATCACATGAAAATTGACATATGCATCCTATGTTAACTTAAAACCAAACGACATTATACACTAACAAAATCACAGAGTAATTGAAATATGCATCATGGTATACATGCTTTATATAGGCTTATATGTAACCCATCTGCTCAAAATAAGTCGCATCGCGCATTTATCAGAAAATGAGATGACCATTGTGAAAAAGAAACAAATGACTATTTGTGTGGTCCAAATAGTAAAGAAATATCATTATTTAAAAGGCGTTTGTTAGAATAGAGCTCATACAAGGAAGATTTAAACCCCCTTTTATGTTTTTATCGTGCAAAATCTTAAAACAAATCACCTTTTAAGTCTTAAAGGTTGATTTTAATGAAATATGCTTCGTTAAATGAGGATAAATATATATACTATTTGAATATAAAAACAAAATATGTTTTTTTTGTATCATGAATTCTTATTTTTGTTAATTACTGAACGTTACACATGTTACATCATGTAATTACCGGCATCTAGCGGGGGGGGGGGGGTCTGACCCGAATTCATACCACCCGATCCGCTGACTAGAGAGTGTAAAAATGTCATTTTTAAGTGAAAAAGACTATAAAACACGTTTAAATTTTATTTTTCTCTTCGATTATTGATCTTTTTTTGTAGTGACCGCATCTGCCTCACAAAATGTTGAGGTGTGCGCGAGCGAGTGAGTGAGTGAGTGAGTGAGTGAGTGAGTGAGTGAGTGAGTGAGTGAGTGAGTGAGTGAGTGAGTGAGTGAGTGAGTGAGTGAGTGAGTGAGTGAGTGAGTGAGTGAGTGAGTGAGTGAGTTTGCTGATGGGTAACATATTTTGTCTGTTTTCAGATGTTGAACACCACCTGGTACTACGCCTCCTTTGTGTATGATGCTGAGACAGGGTTATTGAAGTTGTACGTGATGACTCCTGGAGAAGCGGCAGAGTATTTTACCAGTGGAACGTGTGGTGGACCTGTCGACACCATCAACACTGGACAAGGTACACATACTACTTAACCCTTTAAGCCCTCATGATGCATTAAAGCATCATTTTATATCTCTGAAAACACACTTAAATTTCATACAACCAAGGGTTTAGAACGACATTTGATGTGGTGTAAAAATTACAGAAAATTACCGTGTATTGGTAAACCAGTTTCATGGAAATTTTCGTTCTAAAACTCTTGGTTGTAGGAAAATTAAGTCTGTTTTCAGGTATGTAAAATGATGCTTTAATGCATCGTGGGGGCTTAAAGGGTTAATCCGAATTCTGCCATTTTTTCTGAGCAATTACTGAAAGTTAAATTTCTGTTTATTCACATGTTTCGGTAAACACAATAATCATTTTATTTTCAAATGCGTGTAAAACCTGTTCATTTACATAATCAATTAAATACAATTATTTATATATATGTGTAAGCACAAGAATATATTTACACGTTTTTGTAAATTTAATTTTTACACTATGAAGCTTATTTTCCCAAGTGTTTAAATATAAAATAAATAAAAAGATTTGCCAGCGTAAATAAAAGTAAACATTAACATTGAATCTGTGTCTGTTATAATCTTGTTCCCTTGATGTAATGACATAATCTATGTTCACAGCGTGCATCGAGCCTAGTCCATGTGGTTTAGACATAGGAGCTTCAGGGCGACCTGGGGATCAAAAAGAACCATTCTATGGAATGATTGGCAGAGTAAGTAAGAATATTGCATACATACGGCATCGCTGAGAAGGCGAGATGACCTGCCCACAGCACAAGTCACTAGATTAGGGCCGAGCTTTGCGGTTATTTAACCCTCAACTCTCTAAGTGCGACATCGTTTTTATTACGTTTAATTAGCCGTTTAAATCGCAGTTATTGGGACGAAATGTGCGTTTAGACATCAAGAATTGCAAATGTTTGGTCTTAGATTAAACACATATGAGTAATTTTCACCGACTTGATGTTGTGTCGCGCTACCGCGACCCCCGCGTTCTTCAAGTGAATAACTAATTTGTTTAATCTAATGGCCATAGACCCGTATGTATTGAAATGAAACGAAAAGAGCTAACTAAGATATTTGTCATGATTTTAAATTGAAAAAAATACTTGGTCTCTCGGTTTATATATAAATATTTCAGTGCTTTAACATGTTTGAGGGGTGATGTTGGGCCAGCGTCGTAGACGATGGAACAACAATAGACCAACATTTTCTCAATATTTCGTATCTGCTAGAATGCTTGTTCACATATATATACATATACATTATTATACCATATTTTTATGGTTTTGTTTTATTTTAGGTGCAGGTTTATCATGGAGACAATATTCTGGCCTGCACCATACCTCCGTGGCAACAGTGACATGGTTCACAGGGATATGACGACAAGGGGAAAATAATAAAATCATGGAAAAGACAAAATGGACTAAATCTAACAAATAATCTATTTTATTTGATCAGATGTCAAGAACGGTCTATTTTTATTTTATTGCCCTACAAGGTGATACGATTTAAGATACTCAATTGCAAGCGAACATGTCGACCTGAATATGTACAATGGACTCTTAATAATAATAATATTATCCACAGCTATATGCCAAAAAATATGTACCAGCTATACTATGATGTTATTAAAGAACAAAGCCATCTGCCTTCTATTGTTTTACATTGTTTATCATACTTTACTTAATTAGCACATACTTTATATAAGTTATCACATATCATTTTCCAATGTCTTTTTTTTAATATAGCTGATCTACATACAGTCGTCAAAGACCGAGAGCATAGACCCTCTATCAATCTACCACAAAGAGGACATTTATTGTTAACGCTCATATGATTTTCAGGTATGTCCTACATAGTGGTGTGAAATGTGGGTAAAATCCACGATGCTTGTCGTTGTGCAAGGCCAAACAAAAGCTGTTATGAACCCGTGTTGACTGACAATGTTTGAATGATCATTCATCATTAATCTATCTGAAATTATTAGACAGGCCTAATAGAAGAATTTCGCGGCAGGTATAAGCCGCCACTCGAGTGTAATCGAAGGCAAGATTTTGTTATTTTCCCCAAGGTATCTATGTCGCCATATCGCATGTAATTGACACATTAATTCTCTTTGAAGATTGAAGGGATCATTCAACACTGGAAATATGTAAACAGTTCTTGTCTTTATGTAATGAAACAATATGTAACACAAAAACGTCTGAAGCCAGATTTGCAAAAATTGTGAAGTGAAGCGGAAAAGCATACTACAATTCTCACAATAAGAAATTCAAAAAAACACAAAGCATAAAAACAAAAAAACTGTTACTATTATAATCTATATTAACCCATAACCCTTTCAAGCCTGAATTTACCATTGTCATCTTCATCCACTACAAGCCACGAATTGCTGCCGCAATTCCCGACTTGTAGTGGATGAAGATGACTTGAAGTAGGAGGCAAATGAAAAAAAAATATTGCTATTATTAAAACAGTTTCATCAAAATTTTCGTTCTAAAAACCCTGGATTTTATGAATTTAAGTCATTATTCAGAGATAAGAAAATATGCTTTGATGCATCGTGAGGGTTGAAAGGGTTGAAATATTAAGTTATATATTGTTTTAACCACCACATTCTGTCTTACTACCGCGACTTATGACAAAAAATACTTACAGATGTACAATAGTGGATCAAAACATAAATCAATCTAGCAAGAGTAATGTTAATAATTCTTTCTTGCTTGAAGGGCAGATATAAAGGCTGGAAATGAAATGAATCGGGCTTTAGGCCACCTTTGTGCACATATAGGCTAAACTGGGCCAGGAGAACCTCCTGAGGATGGTGAGATGAATGAGATGACACTGTCCTACATGCAGACACAGGATTTTAAATTCGAGCCCTGGCGGTCTGAGGTCGAGCACGCTACCTCTCGGTCACGGAGGCTCCCCACAATACTGACTTTCACACGTGGATGGGGAAGACACATTTTTGTTTCTTTCAAACCGCCGAGACCGGGAACCGAACCCCGAAAGGCAGCGGTGCTAACCACTACCCTAGGGCCCCTGCCCATATAAAGGCTGGAAGCGATTATAGACGTGATCAACGCTTTAACCCTTTAAGCCCTCACGATGCATTAATGCATCATTTTACATCCCTGAAAAGAGACTAATTTTTCCTACAACCAAGGGTTTTAGAACGAACATTTCCATAAACTTGTTTACCAATACATGGCAATTTTCTTTAATTTTCAAACTACATCAAATCATCTTCATACACTACAAGTCGAGAATTGCGACAGCAATTTGCGGCTTGTAGTGGATGAAGATGACAATGGTAAATTCAGGCTTGAAAGGGTTAACCCTTAGAAACTGATGTCGACTACAGTAGAAATTCTGTGTTTTATTAGAAACTGTATAATCCCTGATAACCAGTTGTTAAAAAGTAAATATGCTTTCAATCCTGAAACACTGATATATGCTGGGACTTAAATCTCACAAATAACACAAATTTTCAGTCACTTGAAGTTGTGGATCGCGGTAGCGAGACACAGACACAGCTTCAAGTGGCTGAGATTTAAATTTCTTAGCTCAGTGTTCTAAGGGTTATCAATAAAAAGAGACTGGATGTAGGCCTCATCATTTTTTTAACACCATGGGACAAAATATAACAGTATTATTAGCAAAAAACGAGTAGTTTACCTGATGTTGGTCAAAATACTGTTCACAAACACTGGTCAACATTTAATCAAAACCCAATGTTTATATGGTTGTAAATATTAATATTATAGCATTAAATGCGAAAGATTGCGTTACCTTGTTGACGGCAATCTCGAATTGAAAAAAAACATAAATGATATAATTATTAAGGAGGCTTTTGGCATTCCTTGTGGGTAGATGCCCAGGTTTCAATCCTGGTAAGTCTGTATGTGGCCTACAGACAGTGGAAGTAACAATGCTATCAAGTGATATATAAGCCTACAAAGCATTTTAGAGTATAATGGAATGGATGTTATCAAAATAACATAATATTTTTAATTTCTTATTCTGTTTCGATCTATTTCATTAATCAGCCTGTTAATGATAATGAGTACAGGGATCGACACTAACTGATCTCAAGTAGTAGCCCAAAGGGCCAGTAACTTTAAATAATTACTGGCCCTTAGCTTGTCATTCTAGTCCTTAGTGTACACTGTATCAAGGGGAGTGGACATTTTCGTTAACACCCAGGGCCAGTACCTCAGGTGATTTACTGACCTTAGTGATTTCTACTGGACTCGGGCCAGTGTTAGTGTCGATCCCTGTGAGCACATGCAAGAATAATATTTAGAAAAATAGACATATTTACTACCAATTCATTATTTAAATTTAACCCAATCAATGGGCTATAAAAATTAATTACGTCTACATGCTCAAAGGGCTAAACCCCCATGAACACACATCATCAGTATCATCATAATCTTAAAAATGATTCAAGAAAATAGTATCGAAAAATGACGCATTAAAAATAGGCTTCATTCAAAAATCAACCAAGGAACATAATTATAAAAATGACTAAATTTACCAGTTCATGGGATTTTCCAGAAGTGATTTATGATAATTATTGCCGTGTCTTTGTGAATTTATTTTTAAATTTTCGAGACGTACTTTTGAAGAGTAATTTTATTTTAATATTCATTTCTTAATATTACTATGAGCCACCTGGTGAATAATACAGTACTACTAGCGTTGGTGTCATTTTGGCCCGCTTGTTATCGTCTCACCACACATAATACCCCTCCCATAGACTTACATGTAGTATGGCCCATCCGCTTGGGCCTCCCAGCATTCTTTAAGTGAAAAATGTATATAAACCTATTAATATTTTTTTTTGAATCTACAATAAACAAGACATACGCTATTAATATAAAAAAATAAAAAGGGTGCTTAAACAACAGACTTTTTTTCTATTTTTACATGCAAATGTAAGGTCCTAATACCTTCTCTGAGCGTTGTCAAAACACGGGAACTATCGAATGCAGCATAAATCAGATAATCTGATAATGGCTTGTTACTACCAGCGTAGGGATCAGGGGAGAACACCCTTAAGCGCACCCTCTAACTAAAAAGGGGAAAATCTTTCTATAATATGATTGAAACAACATGACCATATTGGCAGGTTATCCGGACTGTAATAAAATGTAATTCCTATTTTTTTCCGTGCGATAAAGCCATTTTTACCCATTTTATTTAAAAAAAAACTTTTTTCAGCAAATGGGGCGCTTTGGGTGCACTGTGCACAAAACGCACCCCCAGTGTTCTTAAGCGCTCTGCCTGTACTGATACATGTAGGGAAGAATAAATTATATTTTAGTTAGATTATGAATAACCATAACCAAAATAATATTTTTGTCAATTTTTTACCATAAATTTCCATGAAATATAGTATAGTAGTCAGGGCCCATTTTTCAAAAAGAGGCATTCTTAAACTTTGTAAGGCATTTCTTAGTAGAATTTGTCATGCAGTTGTTTTCACACAATTCGGATATGCTGATTCCAAATCTGCCCCGTGCCAAGCTCTATTTTTAGTTTTTCTCTTTCAAAATTGCAAAACAAAATGGCCGCCAAAATAGCAGATAAAGTCTCAATTATCATGATTATACATCATGTCTGGGTGCACAGCGGACACACAAACTTGACTTTCGTGTTCAAAATAACATTTTTGTTTTGAGGAATTTTATGTTCTAAAACCTGGTCTACTATCACGCAAAAAATCCAAGATGGCCGCCAATAATACAGAAAGTACCATAACGTTTTTCTAAAAGTCATAGAGAGTTGTTTTTGGTGGCTAAATATAGGTTTCTAATACCAATAAATCTAGTACAATACAGTAATAACCTCTAACTTTTATATTACATGTAGTTTCAGGAGAAAATCCAAGATGGCCGCCAATTATACAGCAAGTACTGTAAACATTTTTCTAAATGTTGTAGAAAGTTATTTTTGGCGCCTAAATAGTTTTCTGATACAAAAAAAATACACAGCATCAAACAACTCAACTTCCATGTTACATGTAGTTACGGGGAATGCAAAAAATATGATTAATATAAAACAACACATGAACTATGAGGAAATTGCACAAAAGTAGCATGTGTTACTTTCATCACTGTAGCGACATAGGCTCGCTGTGTATATCTCAGATTCGCATGAATGCCATCATCTTGCATAATGATAATGCTAGAATAGTCACCCTCATCAATATGTTGATCATAAATTTTGCAGCTTCGGTATTGATGTGGTGACTCGTTGATAGGACGCCATTGGCTACTCTCTCGTGGTCGTAATTCACACTTAATCAAACTTCAGGTTGAGCAGGACGCTTTTACACGAGTACTAGTTGCAGTTGTCCACCAATGAAGCTCCAACCACAATCTCATAGATGTTTATAATATTGTTATCTGACCAGAGCTGTATTTATTGCAAAACAGGCCTAAAATAAAGCGGAAACAATATCCAATTTTTGTGGCAGGGGTTCTTGACAAAGAGGATACATTGAAATACTCTAATTGGCTCAAGTTCTAGTTCTGGGTGTTTATGAATTAATTTAAATGTCTTTCTTTTAGAATTGATGTGCTGGTGTTGTGGAAGCCATTGAAACGGTTGAGTGGTACGATAAATGTCACCAGTTCTAGGTTTACACAGCTAGACATTACTATGATGATAACGTTTCGAAAGCAGAATGAGCAAGTTTACATCAGTTCCCACGACTACCTCATTGTCAGTATCTGACAGTTGGTTGCCGTAATAACATTTAACGTCCCATCATGTACCTCAGTATTTCTCACACTTAAATACCAGTGTTCATCGAATATTTGAATGGCATTGTTCTTTACCAAAAGTGGTGAATTTGAACATTGAACAGAAACTGTATTGCCCTCCCCCCTGATTCTGTACTTTATCTGTTATATATTCATCTGAGATAACATCGCAGTGTGCATGGAAATGCTTTTGATGTAGGATACATGTGTCTTGCATAGATTATTAGAAGATCAATGTTTATTACAAAAGAATATAATAGATAAGTAATAAATACTCTGTATGAATGATAATTAATCTACTATGTCTGGAGGAGACATATAGTTATTAGGGAACTAAATATCTACACGTCCATCATATGATCTCATCACTTTATATATGGTAAGACTTATTGTCTTTAACATTGATACCTCTTCCCTTAAAATAGGGTGGTCACTCCCATACCTCTTCAAGACACAACTGAACCTGTTGGGTTTTTGTATATTATGTGAGAGCGAGAGTTTATATCTAATTAGAAGCATGCATGATCAGAACCTACTGATTCCTCATACATTCTACCATATCACGACCACATCTAGAAAGTTTCTGTATTTTATGTTAATCTTCATAAAAACATCCTGATCGTGCTAAGAACGGTAATATTGCCCCAATTACCACATATTCTGCATCATATCTTGTTGCAATAGTGTACCCAATAATCTTTGGTGACTAGTTCATGACAGTCTATAGCATTTAGTTGCCAATTAATCTACTATGTCTGGAGGAGACATATAGTTAATAGGGACCTACATATCTTCACGTCCATCATATTATTTCATCACTTTATAATTATATGGTAAGACTTATTGTCTTTAACATTGATACCTCTTCCTGCAAAATAGGGTGGTCGCTCCCATACCACTTCAAGACACAACTGAACCTGTTGGGTTATTGTATATTATGTGAGAGTGAGAGCTTATATCTGATTAGAAGCATGCATGACCAGAACCTACTGATTCATCATACATTCTAACATATCACGACCACATCTAGAAAGTTTCTGTATTTTATGTTAATCTTCATAAAAACATCCTGATCGTGCTAAGAACGGTAATATTGCCCCAATTACCACATATTCTGCATCATATCTTGTTGCAATAGTGTACCCAATAATCTTTGGTGACTAGTTCATGACAGTCTATAGCATTTAGTTGCCAAGACTAGGTTAGTTACTAACATCTTCTGAACATTGTGTATGTTCATACAACATTTATGAAGTAAATTCATCGTCGGTATTTTCAACATTACCCTAGCGTGTCCTCAACCATCAATTGTATATGCTCAAAACATATATAAGTCAACTTCTGCACCAAATTACAGATTTCCAATATCGTGATACTGTATTTTATCATAGTTATTGATGATGATATCATTTATCTCATTCAAGTTAGGGGAGTAGAAATATGTGTAGCCTACATTACGGTTTTGTGTGGATCTTTGAGCCGATGGGTGGGACTTTATTCGTTCAATTATGTTTGAAAACTGTGCTATCAGCGCATTACCAGGCTTTTGTACGGTATCTATTCTGATCAAAAATATACAAATTAGGATGATACTATTATCATGATTATGTAGATTGTCAATCCGATTGAGAAACATATTTTTTATGTGATGTGCACGTTTTAACCAGCACAATATACCTAGTTACTAGAATCATAAAATGTTAAATTTAAACGACTTCTTGTCTCAATACGAACGGAACATGTATGTGTGTCATTATTGCCATGGTTATGCAGACCACCTTGATGGATTAACTTCATGTTTTGCTTAACCCTAGTACAGGGCTTGGGCAGGAGGGTGCCACTCGTGGCCAACGCACATTTAAATTATTGCTTTCTTCCTTACGGTACTGTAAAAACACGTTGCAGGTGGATATCACATAGGCCACATACTAATAGGGCTAGAAAGGATATATGGTGAGCGACAGGTTATCTAGTGCCGACAGTGATCAACAATCATAAAATAGTTTTTGTCAATAGTCTAAACATTTTTACAGCATGCCGGATATTACGTTTGTTTCCCTCGTCTTCTAAAAGTGAAATAATGACTTCATTATATAAATCATTATTATTACACTGGCCTACGATGTGTCGTTTTCCTTGCGCAACATTTGTTTTTCCCCCATAACTTTGTGAAATATTGATAATCGATGTTATCACGGCTCTGAATTGATTTCCCGGGTGTGAGAAACCTATATGTAGACACCAAAAACACATCTCTACGTAATTTTGAAGCAAAGTCATAGTACATTGCCTTGCAGTGGCAGCCATTTTGGATTTTGTCCTCATTCAGGGGACTTTAAGTATGTTGCTCAGGTGGGTTTAATACACCGAAATGATGTTTTTTATTCATTGTAAGCCAAGCCTTGATGTAATGTTGTGACATTTTCATCAATTTTGGCGGCCATTTTGTTTTTGAATTTTAAATAGGAAAAACACCAAATTTAGCTTGGCATGGGGCAGATTTAGAATCAGCGCTCCCAAATTGTGTAAGAACCACTGCATGCCAAATTCTACTAAAAAATGCCTTACCAAGTCAGAAATTTTGAAAATGGACCCTGACTATAGTCTATATAGGCCTAGTGTATTCATTTTGACGGAAAGCAGCCTAACCAGACACAACTGGCTGTGACTAATCATTGACATGGAGAGGACGGTGCGCTTTAGGACAAACTGATATGTGGAGATCATGCTACCAAAGCGCACCAGAAGCTTTGGGCACACTGGACATCAATTTTAAAAAGGATTTTTGGATCACAAGGGTGACTCAGGTTGACTGATTGGTAACTCTAATTAATCAAGAGAAAGTCCGTCTACATTGTTTTTTTTTTAAATTTTACGTTGTCTATACTTGCCAAGTAATCACACAGTCTCTACACTCACAAAATTATAAGAAGAAGAGTGATTTTAACTTGTGATTTTATCTTCAGTCATGAAGTCATATGACGTCACTGTATAGAAATATGAAGAAAAAATCAAAAAGGTGCGCTTAGGGAACAGGGTACGCTTTATGGTGTTCTCCCCTACGTTTTATACCTATATTTCCCGATTTGAATGTTTTTCTGCTATTTGATTCCAGGTTTACGACTAATATTTTCAAGAGCACACACGTAAACTGTCCATGATTATCAATATCTATAGGGTAATGTCGCATAATTTATACAGGATATACACACACAGAAGCAGGGAGCAAATTGCCAGAAGCAAGGCGTAAATGGCCAGAAGCAGGGCCTAAATGGCCAGAAGCGGGGCTTGCAGGACGTATTGAAGTGACCAGAAGCAGGTCGCCAATAGCAGGGCGTAAATGCATGGTCAGAAGCAGGGCGTAAATGGTCAGAAGCAAGGCGTAACTAGCCAGAAGCAGGGCGCAAATGAAACAATATGATTTATAAAAAAATGGCCAGTGGCTCATACAAAATTTACCTCTTCGATGTTTGCACGATCACATCAAACTGATTAGTGATCCACATGTGATGCAATAAAAAATGAGATGAATGGGGTTTTAGGCCACCTTTCAAAGTGCACATATAGGCTAAACTGGGCCAGGACGTGAATGAGATGACACTGCCCACAGACACATGATTCCAAAATCGAGCCCTGGAGGTCAGAGGCCAAGAAGCCTACCTCTCGGTCACGGAGATATTGAATCATCACGAGTGAGCGGAGTAGAATTATTTTGTTTCTTTGAAACCCGGAGGCCCGAGTGGGGTTCGAACCTGCGACCTCTGACTTTCCAAGCTGGCAGCTTTAACCAACACACCAGGGCCCCCGTCACATGTTATGTTAATCCACACTGCACGGCACTTCTAATAAGTTGTTTGGGTCACTTAAGAAAATATAAACAATTCAAAGTTCGAATCGATCAGTTGTAATCAGTATAAACGGTCCGGGAAACGGTCGCCATTTTGTCTGAATTTATGTAGTCTTTTAACACTATCCAACTCTCTGTCCAGCAAAAGATGTGTACAACGTCGGCCCAACGTCTTCGACGTTGGACCAACTTTGTACAAATGTAGGACAAATATTTTGTGTTTACTGGGTGTCTGGAACGCAGTGCCAGACAGACATCCCGTCTGGTATTTGGTTTGGAATATGCTATATTGAGGCCCTTTTTTAAATTGGATCTCTACCCGTGTTATTTTATAGATTATAGGCCTCCAGCCAGCACATTTCCCTCTAAACACACTATTGTCATATTACCCTCAAAACAGCCCACTTTAATACAAATCATAGAGACCAAAAATGAATGGCTTAGTTAGCACTTCCCGCTTCATTTGAATACAAAATTTGACGTTGTTCACTTTGTAAAGTGGCATTTATACCCTTTCAGAGCTAATGGTGTGATATGATCACGGGTATGATCACCCTCTTATGATATACGGAAGATGCAGAATAGGGGATAATAGTTATATAGATACATCTATGGCCTATTGCATATGTAACTTTGTAATCATACCACAGTAACCATGGCAATGATTTTTTTAAATATTATTAGTGACTTTTTTAATGTTCAAGGTATGATAGCATTGATAGGGGGTCTATTATTTGTCTATCATATAAACGTAATCTGTCAATGTGAGTTTTCCATGGCTGGCAAGTCTGTATGCAGCCAGTGGAAGTAACAGCGTTTATAAAACCTGAGCCTGCGAAGCATTTTTTAAGTATTTCCAAATAGATCTTCAGCTAAAAATGACTGTTATCAAAACAAGCACAATATTTTTAATTTCTTACAACATTACAGAAGACAAGAGATTCCAAAAATCATGAACACATTCCAAATTGAAATAAGAAATTATTAGCCCCATTAGTACTTTGTTATATTTAAATTAAACCCAAAGACTGGGCTATAAAAAATAGTTTTAAAATAAGTTGTCTACATGCCCAAAACGAGGAACCCCCAAGAACATGCGTACATCATTTTCATCAGAGTAATTGATATTCAAGCAAATGTTATAGAAAAATCAAGGAACATAATTATAAGAACGACTAATTTTACCAATTCATGGGATTTTCCAGAAGTGATTAATGATAATTAATGCCGTGTTTTGTCAGAGTTTTTTTTTAGATTTTTGTAGACGTACTTTTAACGAGCAAATTTATATTATAATTTCGTAATATGATTATGAGCCACCTGGTGAATAATAGAGTACTAACGTTACTAGCGTTGTCGTCATGCTGCCCACCATTGTCATATAGCCTACCAAGTGAACACAATACTAGATTGGCCCTATGTTGGTCCAATGTTGGCCCACCATGTACGGCATAGGCACGAGCAGGCCATGGGCATTTTCACTCTGTCATGTGATTTGCGGCACGGATTAGCTACGCTCTGCGGGTATTGAGATTGGACTGGTGCAGATGGCCATGTGGCCATGGGCTACAACAATTCTACCTGCACCCTCCCCCCCCCCCTCCCCCCACAACTAACCCACACCAAAGTTTGTTAAGCTTAGTTCCTGTGGCTGAAACAGTTTTCAGCCACAGATTGACCGCGTACAAAATCGTGGGACATTTCTTTGGATTGTCATATGAATGAATGAATGAATGAAATGAAAACTTCTATAGCGCCTAACTCCTCGGAGGGCCGAGCTAGGAGGCGCAATTCATCCTTATCAAATTCCAAAGAAGAGTCGAGGGAAATAAGCATATTCGTCATAAGGGAGCCGGGACGCAGAGGAGCTAGGGCGGAAAAGCCAGATCGAAGAAATGCGTTTTTAACAGTTTTCTGGAAGAGGAAATATTTTTAGCTACACGAAGTTTTGCTGGCAGTAAATTCCAGAGAGTAGGACCAGAAACAGAAAAGGCACGCGCACCGAACTTAGTTCTGATACGTGGTACTTTGAGCTTATTTGTATTGTTTGATCGCAGATGTTTTACGGAGTCTGCAGAAAAAAGAAGGCTAGATAAATAAGATGGCTGACCATCATTGAGACAACGAAATACAAAAGTACATATTTTGAATTGTATTCTAAACTTGTATTCTAAGCCAATGTAATGATTTTAATAGAGGAATAGAGCGACTGAAACGAGGAGCCTTTGTCATAACCCTTGCTAAACAGTTCTAAACACGCTGTAATTTCTGTAGATCTTTAGCTGGAATTTCGTGTAATAAGGAGTTACAGTAGTCCAGTTTGCTTGTCACCAGTACCACTGCAATTTGTTTTGCCAAAGCTAGAGGTAGACTTTTTCTGATGCGTTTAAGATCTCCAATGTGATAAAAACAGGAACTGGACACCTGTGAAATGTGCTGACGAAAATTCAAACCACTGTCAAGAAAGACACCCAAATTCCTTGCGGAATCTGCTGGATTCATCTCATTGTCCAACACCGCAAGGGGGAAAAGGTTAATAAACTTCTCCCTCTGCGATTTCGAGCCAATAAGAAGAAACTCAGTCTTGCTAGGATTGATTTTTAGCTTGGATTGAGCCATCCGAGCATATACCCCGGTAATACAGCTCTGAAGCATTTTTAATGACTCAGTAGCTGTGTCACCTGTTAAGGAGATGTAAATTTGTTTGTCATCGGCGTATAAGTGATGACTCAATCCATAACTTGAAATAATGGTGCTTAGAGGAGCGGTGTACAAACTGAAAAGCAGAGGGCCAAGTACAGAACCCTGCGGCACTCCATGCTCAAGCAAACTAGAGTCAGAAAAAGATTTGTCAATTTTAATTTTTTGATGCCTGCCACAAAGGTAGGATTTACACCAAGCCAAATTAAGCCATTCCAGAGACACCATACCACTCAGCTAGTCTATTTGTTAGAGTGTTGTGGTCGAGAGTATCGAACGCCGCAGACAAATCAAGTAAAGTCAAAGCTGTGACATGGCCCTTGTCAAGAGAAACTGAGATGTCATTGTGAACTCTTAACAGGGCTGTCTCAGTGGAATGGAATTTCCGGTACGCAGACTGCATTGGATTGTTCAATTTGTTGGAGTTTATGTGAGCTTGTAAACGGTTGGAAACAACTTGTTCAATAATTTTAGAAATGAAACTTAGATTGGAGACTGGTCTATAATTTTTTAGGTTATTAACAGGAAGGTTTGATTTCTTTAGTAGAGGTGTGACATGAGCCTCTTTGAATGACAGTGGGAATGTTCCATATTCTAGAGATAAACTAATTATAGTTGTTATGGGTTTGATTGAAATATCCAACAAGGCTTTAAGGATGTTCGTTGGAATCGGATCAAGGTCACATGATTTTGATACAGACTTCATAATGATCTTCCTGACCTCGTCCTATGATGCTGGTTCTAAATTGAAAAGTTTATTTCTTATTTTAGGCTTCTGAACAGATGGTACATCATCCACCTGATTTGAAAAATTGGCCCGGATCGTTCTGATTTTGTCACAAAAATATTTTGCGAAATGCTCACAAAGGGACTTTACATTATTTGATTCCGGCAGTGCTGCAGCTGGCGTTCTATGTAAAATTTTGTTAATGGTGTCCCAAAGGCGGCAAGGGTTTTCAGAATTTTCATCTATGAGATTTGAAAAATATTGAGATTTGGCCTCTGTCATAAGACGATTGCATAAATTTCGATAGTTGCGTTATGATCTGTCATAACCAGAGCGTGATCTCTTCCAACGCCTTTCCAGCTGACGGCATGATCTTTTACAATCCAGTAGCTTAGACGTCATCCATGGCGTTGGAGCCTTCTCAACAACTTTTTTAGTTTGAAGAGGAGCATGTTTATCAAGAAGTGAGGTTAAAACTGATGTGTACTGGTCACACAAATCATGGAGTTCATTCTTAGGGTTTTTTATAAGTGAAGAGTCCAAGATATCAGCCCTGAAAGAAGTCATGCAAATATTTGTTGTTTTCCTGAAAGTGATTGTTTTTCTAGGACGTACGGGTCCTGAAAGGTTGATTTCTGATACTACGGGAAAGTGATCTGTGATACCGTCAGCAGGAAAAACAGATTTAACATGATCGCACGATGATTTAGTGATGAGGAGGTCAAGCCAATGGCCGTTTCAAATTAAAACACTTCAAAATTTTGTTAAAACGTTGGGTGTTAGAATCAGATACATCAAGATGTAGATTAAAGTCATCTAACATATAAATATCTAAATGTGTTGTAATAATGTTTTCTAGCAAATCTTTAAATTCATTAAAAAATGTTTGCATATTTTCTTGGAGTCTGTAAAGACAGATAAAAAGGCCTGACAATGATGAACTGGAAATTTCGGCGAATAGTGCTGCAAATGTATTATAGCTTGGAATTTTTTGAACTTTTGTTTTAAATTTTTCCGATACCAGAACACCAACCCCACCACCCACCTTCTTGTTTGATCTAGGCTGGTGGTGAAAATGATACCCAGGCGGGGCAGTATCTGCGATGGCTGCCTTGGTATCATTTTTCTTTAGCCAAGTTTCTGTAACGGCAACAACGTCAAGCTTCTTAGATGTTACAAATTCTGCAAAAGGTGCTGTTTTGCATTGAATTGATCGAACATTTATTGTGGATATTTTGATATTTTTCGCTGCGGGTCTAGGATTAAGGCTAATGTCACCTGAAAGTAGTAGAATTATTGATAATTTAAGTGAATGACTTGTGAATTTGGGAATGGGGAGCAATTTCCTGTCAGAACAAATGTGCAAAATGGATATGTGCTGTGATGACAATGGTGACAAATATGGTGAAATGTGATACGTCTGAGGGAAGACCACTGCAGGCCTTCTGACTGTTGTCTCATAGATATCACTGTTCAAAAAGGAGACTGTAAACAACAATAATGTGATGTTGTATACCAAAGACATACTGTCAGTTGTTGCCTGTGCAAGAAATGTACGAGATGAAATGAGCCTGACTAGACAGTATACATGGTATATATCTGAATATATCGCCCAGTAATCAGGTCGAAAATAGTTTTTTTTAGAATCAGTAACATTTCAGTTCCATACCCGCATGCTCAGCTCGGAGGTCGCACAGTCATTAAAAAGTTATGGACATTTTTCGTACCTTGGGGTCGAGATCGGTCTTAGTCTTAGATGACATCGCAAGGCTCTGACACAGTGATCTCCATTTTTAAATGTAATAGATCTATTACGATCAAAAGTTTACGCCTGCTGAAAATGACTTAGTTTTCGTCTCAATTTCATGGCATCCGAGGTTTTTGGTCGGCAGCGCGAGTGCCGTTTTTACACAGCTGGCTGTGGAAACAAAATTGCGGTCAGTGTGACTGGGCCCCGCGCAGTAAATGAGTTAGGCGGCCCAGTCATACCGGGTAGTCACCGACATGTTGAATTTTTCGGGTAAAGCAAATACATCAATTAAATCCACGGCCTTGGAGAGGACGACACGGCTATGTTAAGCTTGGATATGTCCAAAACATGGAATGAGATGTTAACAGAAAAAATAGTGAGGAACTTTATATTTTGACCCCCAAACCTGTCAAGAATTAGGGGGTAGGGTTACATAAACGTCTGCCGTTGATTTTCTGATTAGAGAGGTGGCAACATTTCACAAGGGGCCAAATTTAAGCAGTTCATTATCACTGAAAGTTGAAAATGGCCGCCGTCAACTCGACGTAGAAACTGAGTGTGGGGTAGGAATTTGGGTGTCAGGGTTCAAAATTGGTCCGAGTGGGGCTATCCAGAAATATCCATATATCATTCTCCTAAAATTTCCTATGAATCCTATGTAGAGTTTTATTTGGCAAAACTCGGCAAAAATCCTAGATGGCCTCCAGCAGATATGAAGTATCATATGGGTGCTGCACCATGCTGCCCATGCATCATCTATTCAAACAGCGTCATGCCCCTTTTGGCACGTCCAACTCAACCCCATCCTGATCATTATGACTGATTAAACACCTTGAAAACGCTTATATTCTGATGCTTTGCATTCACACCCCTGATGTAACGCCTGATGGAGTGGAGGTGTGTTCACAGCGGTCATCAGTGGCGATGTATACAAGTAATTGATTACCTTGTACGTGGTGCAGGAAATGTCTTACTGGATGCCCGGCGTACACGACTAGGCCCATGTGCCCACAATGATAAGTGGCTCTTATGAATCCTAGATGGAACACTGTTTTTTTATGATCCCATATGTTCGGAATGCAATACTAATAGTATTTTATTGATTAGAACTTGATAATCTGTCGCTCACTATATGTTCGCTCCTTTAAAGAGGCGTAGCCAACGTAACTTTTTCTACTTTGTATGCTTTCTGGCAGCTCTTCCAGTGGGGTAGCCTACTAAGATGCGTGTTAGTGGTAGTACTTCATGACACCTTATAGCAGCTCTCTAGGGAGTTGTTACGTTACATGCAGCATGGGCTTATATGCAGCCTCCATGAATCCGGCCATTGTTATGCACTATATGTAGACGACTTTGATATTTATCTTTAATCCAGCATCATGACTAGACCTATTATTCAACAAGCCCCCAAGGGGTTACTTGTAAAAATATGTTCTTCCTCAAAAACGTTGGGTATAAATTGATCTAAAAAAAATCGCGTACGCACTGAGCAAAATCACATAATCTGAATCTATATGGACCACTCCCTGTTAAATTGTCACATTCCTCAGTATTTTCTTTATATTAAATTAAGAGTAGGTTATATTGTATGCCGCACATCAGGCCTACATATATATATTATTGAGAGAAGTGCAGAAAGCATTACAGCTGTTGCAAATGATATCCATCAAGTACTAGGGTGGTGACAGGACAACCCTACTAAGGGTATACTAGTCACAAATCAGATCCAAAATGGATTATTAACGTTTTAAAATGAAGACCGACGAACACTCATAACATTTCAGGTTCGCGGTTGAGCTTGAGCTTGCATATATAGAGTATATATAGGCTACAAACCCTTGACAAATATATGTCTACAACGTTTAAAAACCCGCACTGATGTTCAGTGAAGTTTTATACTGTCATTCAAATGAAGGCTCTCTGGTGCGAGTGCTGCGGCTTTGATGGAAACAACAGCGTACTGACAATCCACTCAAGGAGTATATGGCCGGACACGTGGAGGCTTCAGCTCCTGTTGAATGGTTAACGTAGACTAGTCGATTGTGTACCATGCTACACATCATGCAACGACTCTTTAGTGAGTTGCCAAGATAGTCAAAAATGTACTACCTTTAAAAACAATCTCTGTACCTTAATAGTCAATAGATATTGCCTTAAACATGTATTAATTATGTTGGCGTGACAAATATTGTTTCTTATATCAATACATAAACCGTATCCCCACGCATAAACGTGTATGCACTTATTAGTGAAAATCGCTTGTTTTAGGGATGTTTTAAAATTGTTTTTATGTTCGAATATAAGTGCATGCACTTGTTTTCTAAAACTAAGTGCACCCCTCTAAGTAGGAATTGTGTATTCAAATTTGACAAGAAGAAATTAGTCTTTTAAATCACATCCTAAGAATCACATCTGTAACGTCCCCATTTAGATGATTATTGTTAGGACGCCAGAATTATTGAAATAAACTTTGCACTCATCTAAGCAGATTATTTTGGAGTACTATATGCGCGAAGAAAAAATTATGCACAAGTGGGCGACAGCAGTTCACAAAGGGTGGGAGAGTGGGGAGGCGTCATGTCAGTGGGGAGAGACTCCGTGGTTGGACAAGTCTTTAATCTCATTCAATGAGAACGTTATGATTTACAACAATGATCATGTCTTGAGCCCTCCTAGACAGAGGTGTGGACGCCACTGTTGACGATAAATGTGACAATGCAAACATGCACTATATGGAATGATGGCTGGCTGTTGAAACAGTGAAGTTTTTTTTGCGCCTGGTAACTAGACTTATATTTATAGTAAATGCAAATATATTGTTGTTTTCTTGAAATAAGGTTATATAATGCACATTTCGATGCTAAGGGCTGTTACAGCAAAAATCAGTAACTATTTCCGAGGTGGGTGGTGGTAAGCTACTCAGCAAACTAAAATCCGCGGTGGTGGGCGCCTTTTCTGGCATGTATTGTAGGTCCAATACATATATACAAAAGACAGTGTAAATGACAATCGCATTGTTTCTGTATTAAAAACTGTATGGAAACTGTAGTCATGGGAAATAATATTAGTTTCATATTCCCCTTTTTCACAAAAATCCGTGGGGGTGGTAAATATAAACTATTTTGAGCCACAAGAAAATTCCGGGGACTGTGGTGCTAAAAACCTGGAAATCCGGGCTCAGTGGTGGCCCAAGGACCAAGATTTCCGTGAAGGGGTGGGGGTTGTCCTTCAATTGCCGTCCATGGGAGAGCCCGGATTTTTACCGGAACAGCCCTAAGATGATGTATAAATAAGGTTCTACGTACTATAAAGGGCATTGAAAAACAGATAGGTTTACAAATTTGCATTTCTATGTCAAAATATTTATCATTTGTTTATTATCAAGGTCATTTCGAGCTCAAATATGAGTGCACGTATTTTTCTTAAAATATTTTTATATGTTCGAATATAAGTGCATGCACGTGTTTTCGAAAACTAAGTGCATCTTCAAGTGTAAGTGCATGCACGTTTATGCGCGGGGATACGGTATGTAATCATTCATCAGTGGGGGAAAAACATATTTGTTATGTGTAATTTTGAAGATTTGTTCCTGCTGAACTTGTTTCCAACTGCATATGTTGCCTCCACAATGACTACTTCTCGTCTATTATACTACAAGAACGGAACAAAATATGCTTAATTGTTATGCAGACCACCTTGCCATTGAAGAATAAACTTTATATTTGTTTGCATAGGCATATAGGCCTTGATCAAAAAGTGATCCAAGAAACATTTAAATTTTAATTAACCTACTGAAAGCTCTTCTGAAAAACACACGAAGCTGAATAAATGTTGGTTTAATGTTGTCCTAACATCGCAACTCAACGGGTACATAAAACACTATACGAGGGAGCGTGATGATGGTACATAGGCTACACGCCACTAAATGAGTAAGCAAATTCTTATCATGTTATCTAGTTTTAGTAGACAAAATGGTATTGGTATTGCATTCACCAGATATACAACTCTATAAGAAACGATTGCGTTCATATTTTCATATTGTGAATTCTATCTATTTCCATTTTTATTTGGAATATCCTGAGGTCTCCAATCGTACTTTTATGTCCACAAATAGATTCACAGTCACCAAAGTCATCTAAAATGCCACATGACAGCTCATTCTTATCGATAACTTTTATCGATGCCTGACATTTTTGACACGTTGGACGTGGTAGCTTTTAAACGGGCAATATAGTCTTAGACATTACGCCTATGTGTCTCACGTGGGATGAATAGAGTTACCCTCAGCTATTGTTACTCTGGAGGAAAACACAATGTCCCAATGTATATTGTATCAGAAATACATATTTATGTAATTCTGATTGTATATATATATGTTATAGGTTGTGGAGGCGAGAAGTTTTCCTTTTATGATGAATAAATAAAAACAGATAGCATTGATATTATTACTTTATTCGTGACAATATTTGTGGTACATCAATAAGCCAGCTATACTGACCCATAAAAATGCAAAGTGTTGCATCTCACACTTTGGCCGGTACGATTCTCTAACCCACAAGTTCTTTATCACTACCAAATAATTTTTCATTCATTTGAAACTGGTATTGCTGACGCAATTACCAGCTTCAAATGAATGAAAAACAAGACTACATAAGTCCAGGAGCTCCCGCGACGAATTAGAATTTGATTTAAGCAATTTTGTGTAGGGTTTTTAATGTTGTCCTAAGCTAGGTCAACAAGACGCAAGACAACTAGGTCTAAGAAGCCCAGTCTAAGAGTAAGATAAGAACTAGACAGTCTGTCAGAGATTGCAAACCTCCATTAAAATTATTGATCCTAATCAGTATCCCAGTAATGGTCTACCTATCTGGCACTGTTTACCCGATATCAGACCAATCGAGGTAACTAATAGCTGATTTACGGTCATTTTGAGTTCGATATAAATTAGTCAAAAACTTAGGGTGCATCCTCCCCCGAAACCTCAAATTTTGTTTTATAGTAATGGACTAACATCTAACACAGTTTGCAAAATATTGTGCATGTGAAAGTAAATAATGGCCGATAGGGGGCCATTTTGAATTTGATCGAGTCAGAATTTTTCAAAATGCATCCTCAGCTGAAATCTCACATTTCATTCTATAGTAATGGTCTAGCCATCTAGCACGGTTTACCAAAAAACGGCTATGTGACAGTGAATAATGGCCGATAGGCGGCCATTTTGAATTTGATCTAGTCATTTTTTTTCAAGATGCATCCTCTCTTGTAATCTCACATTTTGTTTTATAGTAATAGTCCAGCTATCTAACACAGTTTACCAAATATCAGCAATGTGAAAGTAAATAGTGGCGATAGGCGGCCATTTTGAATTCGATTCAGTCGAAAGTTTTTGAAAGGCATCCTCTCTCGAAACGTCACATTTTGTTTTATAGTAATGGTCTAGCTATCTAGCACGGTTTACCTGATATCAAGCCTATCGAGGTAAATAATGCTGATTGTCGGCCATTTTGAATTCGTAAGTTAAAAATTTTCAGGGTGCATCCTCCCCCGAAAACTCACACTTTGTTTTATAGTAATCAGGTAATGGTCTAGCCATCTAGCACGGTTTACCAAATATCAGCCATGTGAAAATGAATAATGGCCGAAAAGGCGGCCATTTTAAATTTGATCAAGTCAAACTTTTTCAAGATGCATCCTCATCTGAAATCTCACATTTCGATTTATAGTAATGGTCCAGCCATCTAGCACGGTTGACCAAATATCGGCCATGTGAAAGTGAATAATGGCCGATAAGCGGCCATTTTGAATTTTATCGAGTCAAATTTTTTCAAGATGCATCCTCTCCTGAAATCACACATTTTGTTTTATAGTAATGGTCTAGCCATCTAGCACGGTTTACCAAATAACGGCCATGTGAAAGTGAATAATGGCCGATTGGCGGCCATTTTGAACTTGGACAAAATGATTTTTTTCAAAATGCATCCTCTCCTGAAACCTTACAATTTGTTTTATAGTAATGGTGTAGATATCTTGAGCAGTTTTCATGATATTCCACAATATCAGGCCTGTCGAGGTGAATAATGGCCGATAGGCGGCCATTTTGAATTTTATCAACTTGAAATTTTTCAAGATGCATCCTCTCCTGAAACCTTACAATTTATTTGTTATTAATGGTGTAGCTATCTTGAGCGGTGTTCATGATATTCCGCAATATCAGGCCTGTCGAGGTGAATAATGGCCGATAGGCGGCCATTTTTGATTTTATCAACTTGAAATTTTTCAAGATGCATCCTCTCCTGGAACCTCACAATTTGTTTCATAGTAATGGTGTAGCTATCTTGAGCGGTTTTCATGATATTCCGCAAAATCTTTCAGTCGGATTTACCGATGTTATAAATTAGGTCAAAGTGCTGGGTCAACTTCCAGGTCAAGGTCCAAAAACCTGAAAAGGCACAACTAGGGACCTTAGAGAACATGTATGTGCAATATGACTGTCATCGGCCCAGTACTTTTCGAGATCTGCTCCGGAAACGAAGTGCGCGTCAAAACGTCTAAATAGGTCATAGTTCTGAACCAGAAGTAGGTCAAAGTTCAAATACCCCAAAAGGCACAACTAGACCCCCTAGGGGTGTTGTGTGTAAAATTTGAAGACAATCGGACAAGTACTTTCAGAGATATGCTCCGGAAACGAATTGTTCACGGACGGCCCAACGGCCCAACGGCCCAACGCCGTCACATCATCATTTTCTCCTCTGCAACCTTGCGTATTGAATTCAGATTAAAAATATTTTAACCCGTCCATTAGCCACCTGGAAGTAACCCACATACCAAAAATTGTTATCCTAGCTTATTTTCTCACAAAGTTATAGGCAAAAGAAGAGGCCAAAAAAAAACGGAGGTAGAATCCATAGCTCCCTTCGCTCACCTACGGTGACGGCGGGAGCTAATAACGGTGAATTTTAAACAAGGCATGTGTCTAATTCACAATTATTTGTGATATAATACGTGAAATTTGCACTTTCAGAATTAATAAATTGTATGTAACATTATTGTAATACCAATGTGTGAAATATTGTTGAAATATTTGAAGCACGAGTAATCTACTGGAGGGCAATAATTAAAAAGATATTTTCCACAATCCTAAAAACACGTGTATTTGAGTGAGTTTGTGGTGTGGTTCAGATGAGTACAAAAGTGGAAAGCTTTAAAAAAAACAGTCAATGCTTATGTAAAGATATCTTCATAGATTTTATGTCGCACAGTTAGTTTCTAATGTTTGTGTAATATCTATTCATACATTAAAAAATAATTGTTTTATCACCCCAGTTATTTTATAGAACATACAATATCACGAATTTGACAATTATTTCTCTGAAACTTACATGGTTAAAGGTGATTTGTTTCGAATCAATGGTCAATAATATTATTTACCTTGCAGCAACACTATTTCTCATAATGTAGATTATGTTGTTTTAAGGTTAGTAATTTTTCACAGCTGGTTAGACTGGAGATTGTATATAATTTATGAGAAAAGCAGGAAAGTCATATCAATGGACAGTGTGAATGAATAAATAATTGAATATCATTAATTAATGAATGAATGAATGCATGAATGAATGTATTGATTGAGCTTTAGGCCACTTGTGTGAGCATACACCAAGAGAACCTGCTCAGGGTGATGAGATGACTCAGTTGACACTGCTTCGAGACACAGGGTGAGGTCTAATTTTGAATAATCCCTTAGACAGTGGTTATGCTGTCTACATCAAGTTATAATGTCTTAGTTGTAGTTCTATAGGTTGTATGTATGGTGCATGCAGTCTTATCATAGCAGTGGTAATGCTGTCTCAACCCTTTTAAAGCTGAAATAGTTATGTACAAAACATGAAGACCAAAGGGTTTTTCAATTTGAAAAGATATTAAATGTCTTAGCTTTTTCCTCTTCATTTGAATACCTATGTTATGGGTGTACAACCATGATAAATATTTTAATTCTTCCAGTGCAGGGACAGTTTTTATACGTCAGAATCTGACATCTACAGACCAAAGATTGTCCCTGACGTATAAAGAGGGTCCCTGAAAGCGTTAAGTTATAGTTCAGTTACAGTTCTATATGTTGTATGTATGGTGCATGTAGTCTATTACGGCAGTGGTGCTCTGTAAGCTGTTGAAGACTCTCTTCTCTGCTCGTGAAGTCAGATTGTCCATCATGTACATAAGGTGATGATGAAACGTGTTGAATGTGGTACCGACCTCCAGAGCAATCCTGACCTGTGATAAATAAAAAACACATATGTAAAAACTTAAAGAATATTAACTAGAAAAGGAATTACCGAACTACATACACATAATGTAGGCATACCCCTCTTCCAGCAAATTAGGACACAAACATTACAGTGTATAGCAATAAACTTAATGGGCTGTTTGTATTTGTCTTTCAAACAATATGACAAATTAACAACAATTTTGAAATTTTCTTCAATTCAATTCAATGTTAATTCCTTTTCAAATCCATGTTTAAAGGCAAAAAAAAAAAATTGGAAAGCGGCTTTAGATGTGATTAGCACTTTAAGGGCTAACATGCCATTCTTTTTTCAGTGGAATTGAAACTGTATGAAAAGGTATCTGCACAGATTTAGCAGCGCAAAAAAAAACCTTGATTATTCAATAATGTTAAATGTTTGGGTGACATTAACATTTTTCATCCATAAGGGTTAACAGTTTGCTCAATTGATCAAGATAATTAATTTCATGATATCTAGTTTTCATAAATATGAATATTTTTTATTGTTTAAAGAGGGAAAATGTATTGCAAGCAATTCTAGATTGAAATGAATGAAAACTAATATTGACAAAGCAAAATAAAAAAGTTTTAAAGGGGCTGTATATGTGATTAACTCTTTAACAGACAATATGCCATTTTTGACAATTCAACAGGCCAAAGACTAATTTAGGTAGCATAGAAAATGCATTGTCTGGCATAAAGGATGGACAACAAATGCTGATGTTTTAGTAAGCTCCACATCTTAACAAACAAATACAACTAAAATGTTTTAAATAATTATTTCATAAAACGTGTGAGCTGTAATAATATTATAAAGTTGTTATTAAAAAAGAGACTTAGCAGTCAACATTGTAGAAACTGGATTTCTATCACTTAGCTTAAGCAGAACCATGAAATACCACATATCAGCATATAATTTGCAATGATTATTACTAATTCTATTTTTCTGGTATTTCTAGTAATTATACAAAAAGTATAATAATTGCATCAGAACATACTAATAACTGTATTTTAACATCTATAATAAATATTTACCCAGTCTTTAACACATTCTAGAGGTGTGAAATCATGGCCGTCAAACATGGCAGGGTTGTCCAGCATACCCCGAGCAGACATCACTCCTGAAAAACAAATACCTTAAAACTTAGTCAAACAAGAGAACTGAAGTCCTATATCATCCCCCGCCATAAATTAGGTTAGAGTTTTTTGCGGTCACAAATATTTAAAAAGTCGACTAGTGGTGGCCATATTAAATTTCAGTAAATTCACCTGCACATTATTTCTGACTTCAATTTTGAGTTTCTGCGCCCACAAAAATTTATGAAGTTCATGCATGGCGGCCATTTAATTTCGTAAAACCTGAAAAAAATCACATGCAAATCTCCATATTGTGGGGAATGTGATTGTAAAATTTGACTAATTTACGACTTGAGTTTTTGCGACTCCCAAACAATTGAAATTGATCCGTGGTCTCTGCAAAAGTGAGAAAAATAAAATTACACCTCTCATCAATCCATCTCGATGTGCAGAAACAAGCCTTTGCACTTATAATAGACATATTCAATACATTCACAAACCATGTGAACAATTGCTACCCATGAGAATTTGTATGTGTAATGTGCATAACTGATATATAATGTGTTTAACGAGTAGCATCTCCCACAGGGAGGAAGAAATATTTTTGAGATAAATACCACATGAAATATTTGTGAACAATGTCATCCACTTTTACATATGCCGGAAATTATATGCCATAAACAGATTTATATTGGTATTTAATATCAGCACGGCTGTGAGCTAGCTGTGAATGTACTTAGTAAGGTACAGTTTGACACTGAATCCTAATTTCCATCCTGCTCAGTTAATTAATTAAAATTTGCAACCACTTCAGGTTGTGTCTCGCTACCTCAAGTGGTTGCAAAATTGCCATATTTAGTTAATTGGAGACCAAATATTTACAAATCTTGACGTTTAAGCACTCACTTCATTCCCAATAACTGATTTTGAAAACAAATTACAATAGTAGTGCTTAGCGGTGTAAGAGTTAACTACACATTAAAAAGCTTCAAATATCTTACCATCTACACCAGTCAATTCCTGTACCCGCACAGCATCCTGTAGACTCTTGATGTCCCCGTTTGCCACTACTGGGATAGTTAGGTTTTCTTTGATCAGACGTATCGCCTCAAGATCCACCGGCTGACTTCTCTGTTCTATGGTGCGGCCATGTACAGACAGCCATGATGCTCCGGCAGCTTCGATTTGACGACAAAACTCAACTGTTTCTCTAAAACAGGAAATCTGTAAGCATTGTTTAAATTTACAGAGGAAATATCACAATACAAATTATAATTTGTTTCAGAATGTGTAGCAGCTGTGTAGCCGTGTAGGTGCAATGTGCTGTTATATTGTAATAATGCCAGTTGATGATATAGTATTACAAGATCAAATATTAGGCTCAATTTTCAGATTGTGTAGATTCATCCGAGCCGCTGATCATATTTATCAACATGTATTATTTTGTTTATGGGGCGACAGAGATCGACACTAACTGATCTCAGGTAGTAGCCCAAAGGGCCAGTAACTTCAGACAAATACTGACCCTTAGCTTTGTCTTTCTTGTCCTTAGTCTACACTGTATCAAGGGGAGTGGATTTTTTTAGTTGACCCCCAGGGCCAGTATCTCAGGTGATTTACTGGCTCTTAGTGTTTTTACTAGCCTCGGGCCAATGGGCCAGTGTTAGTGTCGATCCCTGGAGCGACCCGTATGGTTGAACCTGTGATGAGAATCAGTGGGAATTCATAATCACTGATTGGTTATAATTGGTTGGTGTTACTGATGATCACAGGTAATCAGTTCAGATAAATTGTTGTCAGTTGCACATATCTTCATGACATTTAAAAACAATAACTTATAAACGCACAGCCGTTTTTAAATAGGCGGCCATTTATAAACGGCTGGACCCATACCTGATTAATTTTCAGTCAGTTGTGGTTCAAAAATACAAGTCACAACTTGGAGTGACAGAAATTTGTAATCCCCGCATTGATAGAATTAAAAATTTATAGTAAGCCTACCCAGCAAACACGAGACATCCTCCTAATGTTGGACCAATGTTGATCCACCGTGTTTGCTGGGTAGGCTTAGGCCTAAAAAAAAACAAATATTTATTTTTGGCTTTACTAATCACCTGAGGTCTTTATGTACTCTTATTTTAACAGACACTGTGAAGTCAGGATTTGTCACACGAGCCTTGGTTTCTTTAACAATCCTCGCGACAAGTTCTGGTTTGTGTATCAGACACGCCCCAATTCCCTCCTGAATAGCCCACCTAAAACACACAAACAATAATATTCATAGTAACCTTTAAAATGTTAATCATGGCTATAGCAGTTTTTAGCACTTTTAGCACAGTCTTTAAAAATCAATCATCACACTGGGAAATAAAAAATATTATGACTTTGTAGAATGCAGAAAAATAATATTTTACTCGAATAAATACAACAATTAATCTGAATAATTTATCTACAATGAGATTACTAATAATATAAAAATATAATGAAATATTATCTAAGACTATTTACATTCTTGTAGTACTTCGAAAAATGTTTGATTAACAAAGAAAATTATTTATTGCTTACATTTTCAAGAATGATCTATACTGTACAACAAATGTATTTATAAGGTGTGAGTTGCTGACACAATTTAGACCAAAAACCAAATTAAAACTACATGTATTACAATTTTATAAAATACTTAAAGTACTTAGAACATGCTACTATGATCACTAAAATGTGTTTGATTTGATATACATGTTAAACCAGTCTGCCCCCCTGGGTATGTACTAATTTGAGTACCATGTTCTATTGAATTCATTTTATACCAAATAAATCAGATGCAGCTAAAGGCTCAAAAGACGATAAAAAAAGAAGATACAAATGGTATTCCTTGTTATGACATCATACATTAGACTGAGTAGAGCACAAGAATATACAGCAAATGATAAACCTTCAATAAGTACACCTGATTACCTCTGTGGACAACCACAATTTAAACCAACACCATCAACATATCTGAAACAAAAAACAAAACCTGTGTCAGTTAGATTGACCTGCAGACATATAATAAGGCTTCATGAAACTTATTTTATATAATAACCTGATTCCTGTGACAACATATTACTTTAAGGCTTATTTTAACCCTTTCAGCCATAACGATGCATTAAAACATCATTTTTCATCTCTGAAAAATGATTTGATTTCCTACACCTATGGGTTTCAGGACGAAAATTTTCCTGAAATTGTTAAAATAAAAACAATACCTTTTTTCTCCTTGCCACTGTTTTCAAATCATCTTCATCCACTACAAGTCGAGAATTGCGACAGCAATTTGCGGCTTTTAGTGGAAGAAGATGACAATGGTAAATTTAGGCTTGAAAGGGTAAAGAGAAAATAGACATTTTAGGACTATAAGTCTATAACGAAATAAAAAAAAATAAAAGATCTATCAAAACAGCTATAGTTAGGACCTTTAGGGACAGTGTATACATGTAATAGAAAATACAATACAAGATATTTAAGGATATTACGATTGCACCCTGATTAATTAGAGATAGTAATAAAAATATATTAAAAAACTAAAGGTTCCTCACAGTTGAAATGACGATACCGTATTTATAAGGGCTTTCACTGCTAGTATTGTCATCACTATATACCTACGGTGAAATAATCTCTGACGCATTGACAAAATCTTCCACATTGCTTGAAGCAAATTGAGCGATGAGTGGTCTGTCCTCTGAAAAAGAACAAAAATCAAAAGTATGATAACACAATTTTTCAGAAAAATGTCAGCACTCTGAAGCTTGAGGGTGAAGATTGACTTCATATTACGAATTAGAATCATTTGTCACAAAGCATAAATAGTGAAGTATGTGTGACTGCACAGACAGCTGATTTGTACCTTCAAGTGAGCAAAATTTACAACATGTTAACCATGTTAACTTTCTTAGCATAAAACACAAGACTTTGACCCGTTGTTGGTGGTTATGGTGAGCCAGCATTGAACCAGAATTGGTTCAACTTATCATGTTTGCTGGGTATATACTTTTGTTGAATGCAACACATGAATTTCTGTCACATACAAGCTGTTTTAAGTTTACATTTTTGATATAATTTTTTTTTTGCAAATTCAGACGATTTGTCCTTCAAGTTGCGATGGAAATAGTTGCAGGAATTCTCACCTCAGGGTGAAGGTCAATTGAGAAAAAATACACATGCAAATTAAGTGTTTTGTCCTATATCAACCGTGCACTGAAATATTTTAATACAAACCATTAGACCAAAGGGTTATTTTAATTTGAAATCATCATAAATGTCTTAGTTAGTTATTTCCACTTCATTTGAATACGGTACCTATGTTATGGGTCTACAGCCATGATAAATATTTTAGTCTTTTAGAAGGAGGTCGACGTTACACGTCAGATCATAACGTCTAAAATCGGTCCCCGCACTGAAAGGCTTAAATCAAACAAGCGTGAGCAAAAGTAAATAAAAATACCTTTCATTTGGTTAAAATCTATATCTCTGGCTTTTGATGACAGAACAAAACTCTCCGACATGATCATAGGGGTGTAGGCCAGGTCACAGCCATATTTCCTGACAAGCAATCTAAAGGGAAGTCTGAAAAAAAAAATTATGATCATGTTTAAACAACATTAGATTTACGTCATTCTATGCGATTGTGAAATATAGCAACTAAATATATCCAACATTAAGTAGATAAAAATATGTCAAGGTTTCTGCAGCTTTTGGATAAGCAAATTTTTTCAAGACCTTTTTAAGACCAACAAATTAACAAATTTGTTTTTCAATGCAATACAATCCAATCTAATGTGGCAATGTTGGGCCGGAATCTCTATGCTGGCCACTAGAGCCGGGTCATCGCCATGTGTTAGCTTTCACCCATGTGGTATGCATGTATGCGTTAAATACTAGCAGATACTTACTGATGCCAGTCTTTTACCAACCAAATATATTTCAACAGAAAGTTGGCTGCTCGAAAATTAAGACCTTTTTAAGACCTAGACTAACAAAACCTTTGTTTTCAAGACATTTTACAATGATATACGGAATACGGCTTTCGCTCATCGATATTTGCTCGATCACTGAAGGTAAGCGACGTCGCGCCCGGTTCATAAGTGGATGGGTGACTGCCTGGGACTGCCAGGTGCCGTATACACTATCGTGGGGCTCAGAGAACCAACGTAAATCAGATGGCTCGTCTGACTGACATTGAGGCGCAGTTTCCATCCGGCAAAACCCCCCCAAACAATCCACAATATGGAGTACTTGGCACATATATAAGGCCATGAATGATATCATGAATGATAAAAGGCCTTGCTAAGTTACTCCCGTGGCGCGATAGCACAATAGTGCGTACTGCCACGTAATATACAGATACAGATGATGTTGAAAAATATGAAAACATAATCATATTAATTATCAGTTATGCTCAGCCTCAAATATGTTGCTTATATATCGCTTACGGAGTGGCTATTCTCACGGGAAAGTTATTTTTACTTATAATGGAAGTCAATGGGAGCCCATCATTTAGTAAACGAGGCTGCCCATCGATTTACATTAATCATTATGAAGAATCACGTAAGAAAAAATAAATATTATTATTATTATTACAATTAGCCACTGCCTAAATTGTTTATTAAGCGGTAGGGGGGGGGGCAAATCTACTCCAAAACAAGATCCAGAGCAAGCACATGATGGGGGGGGGGGTTAACGGAAATTCACCACCCACTGACCAGTCCCAGGGGCCAGGAGCTGCTTCAACAAAATTGTTGAACTTGCTGGAGTAAACAAATCAAATCGTATAAACACTCGATAATTATCGGAAGGCCCGGGAAACCGGGCTCCAGAGCTGACAATCCCATACACAACAAACAACAAACCCACTGGCACTCTTGTTAGCCTACCCACTGTAACCCGGTCCCAGCATTGATGATATGTGAGCGATAATAGCAGATCGACATGACTCACTTGGAATATCGAACCATTGGAGCACATATTTTTACAAGCTTTTTTTGAGCAAAAAGCTCTAATGGGGTGGAATGGTGTGAGCTTTCATGGGACGATTGCTCGCTGTCAATCATTTTGTTTTGTTTTTTTAAATATAACACGTGAAAAAATTGTTGTCATCTGTTTTCCATGTTGAAAAGGGTGAAACACACGTAGAGGCGGTTGGTGAGCAGGTTTATGGTTATTTCCCCGTATAGTTATTTCCATAGAACTGTTAACAACTTGCCATAACGTCCAAGATATAAATGACTGCTGGGAAATGTTCAATGATGGTTTTCGAAATGTCGTAGATGATCATGCCCCTATTAAAGAAAGAAAAATCCGGTCTGACCAACCTCCATTTCTAAATTAACATTTGTCCATATGGAGCAGAAAAAGACTCTATAAAAAAATCTTAACACATAGATCAGATGAAAATTGGGAGGCTTACAGAAAACAAAGAAACCTCTGTGTTGATATCAGACGAAAATCCATAAGATCATATTTCAAAAACAAATTTACAGATGGAAAGCCATCTGGGGCCACTTTTTGGAAAACGGTCAAGCCCTTTATTACTAACAAGGGGCATCAGCCAGGGACTGATCTAATTCTGAGTGAAAACGGAAACATTGTTCATGACTCTAAGCAGGTAGCTGATATTATGAACACCTACTACATCAATGTGGCTGCACATATAGGTGAACCATCAGATAATGAAAATGGATATATTGATCATCCTAGCATTAAAAGCATTTAAGAAAAATTACCTCCAGGATCAAATTTTACATTTAGGCATAGGCCTACTATACAAAAAGATGTGACTAAAATTATAAGATCTCTAAATCCCAAAAAAGCAACAGGCCCTGACCTCATTCCACCTAAAGTAGTGAAAATAGCCGGACCTGAAATTTCGAAATCTATCACTGACATGATCAATAAATCCATTGATGGAGGAATATTTCCAGACTGTCTAAAAATGGCTGAGGTTATACCAGTCTATCAGAAAGCTGATAACCTTAAAAGAGAAAATTATCGACCTGTCAGTATACTACCTTGCTTGTCGAAGATTTTTGACAGGGTAATGGCTGATCAGCTGAATACTTATTTTAGAGACATTTTTGACAAAGCCTTATCCGCATTCAGAACCGGGTACAGCTGCCAAGATACACTATTAGCTCTAACTGAAAAATTCAAAAAAGCAATCAGAGAACATCAATCAGCTGGGGCCATATTGATGGACCTCAGCAAGGCATTTGATTGCATGCCACATAAATTATTAATCGCAAAATTCAAAGCGTATGGTCTAGAAGACCTCAGTATTCAGCTGGTCACCTCTTACCTTGAAGGAAGAAAGCAGAGGGTGAGGGTCGGCAACAAGAGAAGCGAGTGGGCTGATATTATCAAGGGGAGTACCTCAGGGATCTATCTTGGGGCCCATTTTCTTTAATATTTTTATAAATGACATGTTTTATTCTATCAAAAAAGCTGAACTTATAAATTATGCAGACGACAACACTGTGACTACTGTACAGCCCACCCAGAAACTCGTTGTCGACCTTCTCCAAGCTGAATCCCGAGTAGCCATAGCATGGTTCACACTGAATCAGATGCTGGCCAACCCTGAGAAATTCCAGGCAATATTCATCAATTGTGTCGAAAATGATATAGAAATTAAAATAGACGGAATCAAATTATCTTCAGAAGACCACGTAAAACTGCTCGGGGTCAATTTGGACTCTAAACTAAATTTTGAAATTCATATTCAACAAATTTGTTTTAAAGCCGGAAATCACTTAAATGTACTGAAGAGACTATCACCTTTTATAAATTGTAAAGACAGAATGGCCATATTTAGAAGTTTTATCCTCTACCACCTTGAATTTTGTTCAGTTGTATGGCACTTCTGTGGGAAGACCAGCATCCGAAGAATGGAAAAACACAGGAGAGAGCCCTACGCTTTGTGTACGGAGATTATGACACAACATACCATGATCTCCTACACAAGGCCAAACTGCCGACCCTGGAACTGGGCAGGGAGAGGAGCATTGCTATTCTCACTTACAAAATTCTCCATGATCAAGCACCAAACCACTTGAAAGATCTGATAATTGCAATAGAAATTCAAAATTATACTTACCATCATACAAAAGCACTAAACATGGAATAAATTCTTTTTCACATCGGGCCCCACGCATTTGGAACAGTCTTCTGGAAACAACTAGGAATGCTCTCTCTCTCCCCAGTTTCAAGACTCGCATAAAGAGATGGAATGGGCTACCAGGAAACAGGTGTGGTTGTTGCTCGGGGGACCAGTAGAAAACGGCTTTGATAATCTGTGATAATTATATATATATATATATGCTGTGATAACTTATTCTATCTCTTAAATACTTTAATCTATATCATGTTTTAATCTACTATATTTTATAATTATTCAACGTAAATGCAAATAATGTATAATATTGTATCTACTCATTTAAATTAATTGTTTTACGATAGCTTCCCTTACAATATTTTAAAAATGCATGTATAAATACTTGAATGTCTGTTATAGTTATAATATTGTTGATTTTTACCTTACAAATCGGGATAATAGCCTTTGGCTAATGTTTGTTTTTTCACAAGAAACGATTTTAAATAAACATGATTTGATTTGACTTGATTTGAACTAAAGTGTTACTTGAGCAATATCGGGAAATGTTTTAAAACGTTTAAAAACTTTTAGCTATTACTAAAATAATATTTCAAGTAAAAACAATTAGTTTATACCACAGCCTTATCCAGAAACACGTGACAAATAGCCATGTTGAGCTAGCGTCAACCACAATGCCCAACATAGCAAAACAGCGTATTTTTTATGTGTTTTTTTTTGGGTAACCGCCGTACCTCCGCTTCAGAGTACCGGACGGTATGTCGATGCGAAGTTTAACCATAAAAGCGCTGAATTATTTTTGACTAAACCATGAAGACCAAATGATTTTCTTTAATTTAAAATAATTATAAATGTCGTAGCTGGCTCTTTTGAATCCATATGTTATTGGTATACGACCATCATATATATTGTTGCGGGATTTTCTACCTAAGGGGTTAATGTAATGTGTTTACGGTACTTGGTTTGAGAGATATAAATATATGTTGGGCCAATGTTGTCCCAACGCCAATAATAATGCATTTGGTTTACTGTACGACATGTGAATATATGTTGGGCCAATGTTGTCCCAACGCAAATAATAATGTCGGCCTTCGTGCAGGAGGCCTACGTGCAGAAAGCCTACCTGCAGAAGCAGTGAAGCATGAGTGACTCGGGATGTATGCTAATTTTAGAGAATGTATCATTGTGTACAGCTGAGGATTTCTGTTAAATATGCTTGTATCGGCGTTATTAGGCAACACTTTTCTGTTTAGGCTCTCGAGAACAAGACCTTTCGAAATTGGGGCCCTACCGTGTTCCGGCGTGAGTGTGACTACTCATGAGGGACCTTGAGGCACTCACGTCGTTAGTCCATTTGATCATCGCGTTCTGTGCAACCTAGAGGATAGACGAAGGAGACTGAGATATCGTGGTGAGTGTTCTCTAGCCTTTATTATGTATAAACCTCACCACGATGATCACTGATCTGTTGTCTATTTCCAGGTTTATATTATTGTTAACGAGAGTGTGATATTGTTAACAATAATATTGATGTTTCATATAGTTTAGTAATGTTGGTACATCTTTGCGAGATAAGTAACTAATTCTCTTTTATATTGTTCAACATAGGATTATTTAAATTTATTTTTGCGCAGATACCATTTTATGAGAATATTATCTGCTTTAACCAGGCATTTTGAGTAATTGTCAAACTAAAACCTTTATTGATATTTGACGCATATTTTCTTTGTATTAAAGTTTTCTTCTCTTTTCATATTCTGGACCGTTGAAGATAGAGTTTATCGTTATACCACATTGTACTGTTTGTAAGATTCATTAAATTAAAATGTCAATGAATGTGAATTGTTTTGTTCTTATCATCACCGTCAGTTCAACCTCGTCTGTCTCATATTAGTCTTTTGGATCGGTATGTTACGTCCTAAATTTTGATCTATCTATTTTAGTAATTAATTCTCCCTGGTGTAATTCCATCATAAACACCCCATAACAATATGTTAACTCTTAAAGTGCGGGGATTGACTTTAGACGTCCGAATCTGGCGTCTGTAGACGACGTCAGATTTTGACGTCTAACGTCGATCCCCGCGCTGTAAGGCATAAAACTAGTTTTAGCACCCCCCAATACGCTAGCTGACATAGTTTAAACGTAGTTTTTTTGCAACATAAAGAAACCAGTTTGTGATATATTTTTAAATGTGAATCTATAAATACATTCATTTATTTAGACTCCAATAAAAAAATAATTGATTAGACACTGACAACTCGTGCTGCTAAAATCATTGTTGATTCAGATTGTTAATAAAATCAGAGGGAGGAACTTTATCTTTTGATGCTCAACAACTAATTAATATAGTGGTAATTATATATTCTCGTGAATAGTTTTTAACAGCTTAATTTAATTATTGAAATGGCCTATCAGAGGGGGGGGGGGTGACTGAGTTTCCTAGTTTTTAACAACATATTTCATTTATTTTAAACATGTGACGCATAAGAGTATTTTTCACGCCTTCGCCATCATTCTATCATTATTGTCTTCTATTTGTCCATCGCCTTTTAAATTCATCTTGTCCTTTGTTGTTAATAATATCAGAAGCAGAACTCCCGACAAAGCTGCCATAGCTCCCACCACGTACCAAGCTGTGTCAAAACTCCCCTGCATTGAAAATATCCACCCTGGAAAAAAACAGATAATCACATGACAGAAAGAAGACATTCTATAGCAAATAAATATATTATTGATGCCAAAAGTGTAAATTATCGTATTTCCACATGTAGGTTAAACATGCATGCATGTTAAATCATTGCACATCTATAATTACATATTTTGAGAAAACAAATGTAGCAATTCACCCCATTTTCGTTTAACCCTTATCCTGCTGAGTTAATTAGGGTTAAATTTTCAACCATTTGAGGTTGTGTCTCGCTACCGCGATCCACAACCTAAGTGGCTGACAATTACTCATATTTGTTTAATTTGAGCACACATATTGTAAATCTTTATGTTAAGACACACATGACATTCCCAACCACAGTGATTTGGTCGACTAAAAAAAAACAGATTAAAAGCGACAATAGTCGTGACCAGCAGGATAATACAATACTTGAGTAAGTCATAAATCAGGATATTTTCACTTGCATCAAGAAGTGAATCGCGGCAACAATTCACAGTTCTCGAGGAATGCAATGAAAATTCTAAACGTTAATATTTTGCTAATACAATTTTATTTTTTAGTACTCTAATTTAAAATGCGCCAATTGGTGCATTGATTAGACATTAATGTTTCACTTATATGACCTACACAGTAATATATTATTTTTAATATGATATATTTGACGAAAGTAGAATACCTGCAAAAGGCAAGCCCATATAAAACGAAATTCCAGTAAAGAAATTGCAAATGCCCACAATATATGGGAGTAATCTTAGGCCGAAGGAATCCGCCACAGACGTGGCAATCACAGTACCATGTATACCCCAGGATACACCTATCACCATGCCAACAGCGACAAGAGACCAGTAGCTATGTACGGCTGGCAACACCATGAGAACAGCACGACATCCAAAGCCGATGAAGAGCATCCACATGGATTTGCCTCTGGTACATTTGCCTGTGACCGTGATCAGGAACCGCGACAACATGCTTGTAGTGCCCATGATCGCCAGGATCATGGAGCTATCATAGAGTGTCATTCCTCGAGAAAGAGCAAAATCAGGCACCAGTTGTGTGAAAGCTGGGGCTGAGAAATTAGCCAGAAACGAGGCAGCGTACAAACACAGCGGCCGGAATGAGAACAGCTCTCTGCATGGGTTGCTCTTCGCTCTCTTTGTCTTGTGTATGTACCGTGGGAAATAGAGTGCTGCAAATGAGGTGGCCTGTGCTACCAGACATGTTAGCACGGACATTGCCATTTTCCAACCAAACTTTGATATGAGAGTTTCATGCATGTAAGGTAAGAGTGTAATAGCCACGCCGCCTAGAGTGCTGCATACACCTGCTGCTACATTGAGGTGCTTGTCAAATACTAGTGGTAGAACAGTCACTGACGGCCCCATCATCATACTGAAGCCAATTCCTAAAACAACAAACACAAATTCTAATTTAGTTTAATTACCGTCTCGTGTGGTAAATATTTTAGTAAAGCCTATAATAAAGAAGCACACAGCTTAACTGCGTTTATGTACATTGAGACTCAATGATTGAGTAGGCCTAACTCAAGACAGTTAGGCTAGCTGTTTTGAGTTACTCAATAGCTGTTTAAACTGGCAGTCATCTTCAGCTGAGTAGCTATAACCTGATTACAAGACTATAAATACTACTCCAACGAGACACCCACCCAACACTGTTTTAATGTTAGGCCAGGAAAGTCCTCCTGCTCAGCAAGCACAAAACATTTGTATAACATTTATACAACGTCAGCCCAACGTCTTTGACATTGGCCCGACATTGTATAAAATCATACAAATGTATTGTGTTTACTGGGTGTCAATACAAGTGTGGGTCAGCCCGTTTTGAAATCCCCGCAGTGATACAGTCAGTTTGTTTGCAAATCAACGAGCAGCTAAGAGCCAGGACTAAGGCTTTGAGCATTGATGGACTTATTAACTCATAGATATCGCTCAAGTATATGATATATGAATTTGCTGTGATTTGAGAACTTATTGCGGCTTTGGGTATGCAACACATATTAAGTATTACTATGGATTGGGGCTTTGCCTACCCACGGGTAGGCCTACTATCGCATTTTGGGGGACCCATGTCCTGCGAATTTTGACAGTTGACTATACCTTTAATACACAGTGATCGTGGGGGTAGGGCTATTACGTCAGAGAGTAATAACAAAATCTGATATCTCGGTCACGGAAGCTCCCCACAATATTGAATCTTTACGAGCGAGTGGGGATTAAACATTTAGTTTCTTTGAATTGTGAAGGCCAGAGTGTGGCTCGAACCCGCGATCTCCGACTTTCCAAGATGGCACCCGGGCCCCCGCCTTGAAAGCAAATAGAACGACTGTTGGTCCCGAGTAAATGATTGATCAAGAGGTCTAATATGTGGTTGAATAATGCCACTTTATATACTTTACCTCCAAATATTCCATAAGTAACTATGAGCCAGTATATGGTGGTAGCGAAGCAGCTGAGACCAAGACCTATTGTGGACAGCACACATCCCAGCATTACAGTGAACCTGTAACTCACCCTGACGCTCAACATGTTGGCAAACGGCACTGCGAACAAAAAATCATGAAGTATGGATAAACTGTTGAGTAACTCGGGCATTTGACGACATGGACTGTAATAGTGTTACTGACACCTGGTGATCAATTGAGAGCCACCTGGTGACTAAATGTACTCGAGCGATAATAAAGCTTGTTCAGTAATTCTAGCGTGACTTTAATCGTCCTTTACATGGACTACGTTGCAACTAAATGAATGAAGGAATAAATGAATGAATGAATGAATGAATGAATGAATGAATGAATGAATGAATGAATGAATGAATGAATGAATGAATGAATGAAATATGAATGAATGAATGTACGATTAATCGAATAAATAAATTAATTAATTATGAATTTATTTATAAATAAATGAACGAACGAAAGAACGAACGAATGCATATATGAATAAATAAATCAATGGATAAATGAAAGCACGAATGAATGATCATATGAAATATATATAGGTAGGCCTACGCTATATCTCGGTCATAGTGGCTGCCATAAACAGCCACCAACAAAACGTTAATATGTTGGTCCATTTCGCTTCTTGTAGGGGAGAGTTGTCACAAATAAATGGTTTCCTAAATTTCTCCATACGATTTAAATATAGCATGGGTCTGACGGGGAGAAATATAAGTAAAAAACTTTTTCCAAAAATTATTTCCTAAAATGGTGCTTATATGTCAGGGTTTTTTTCGCTATACAGCCATTAGTTGGAAATACATTTATTCTCACTTAGCTGGGGCAAGTTGTCACAACGGAAATTGCTATCGGGTATGTTGTCACATAGCTGGGGAAACTAATGAAATCTCTATGGAGCAAGTTCTCACATAGTTGGGGCAAGTTGTCACATTACAAACATTTTAACCAGAACAGAGAAAGAATACCACCGGTAACTTTATATACACTTTTCAACATAACTGCAAGCAATTTAAATTCAAATAGACAATTCCGGGGCAAGATGTCACAGTTGTGACTACTTGTCACGAGCAAGGTATATCCCCACTTGAATGCAGATTTCTCAAACACCATGTGATTGTTATTAAAATGGTCTTTTACATATTAAACATACCTACTTTCAACTCTATGTTCTGTCAGAAAGATGCAGAAGCATCCCAAATATCTTGGGAATTTGACTAATTTTCTTAACTCGCCCAATTGACTTAAATGAATAGCAAAACTAAGTTTGTTGCCTGCAACAGGTGTTTCTTCCAATAAGTTGAACAATGGGTATTTCCCGATCTGGGATTAACATGACCTCATCAACTGATGACGTCGGAAGGGGATTCCTCTATTGAGACCTGAGTAAAGGGCACTGTGACAGCATGCCCCAGTGACAACTAGCCCCCCTCTCCCCTACCAAGAATCATAACATACATATATGTGGATAGTCAAATAAGCCTGCATTCGAATAACATTAACACCCCCCAGCAAACACAAATCATTTGCATAACATTTACACAACGGCGGCCCAGCGTTTCGACGTTGGTCCAACATTGTATAAATGTTATACAAATGTTTTGTTTGCTGGGCTGTAATAATTACATGTTTTGATGTTGTGACGTGTGTCAATATAAAATGGATTATATAAACAGCATCAACATAATAATAAGAACACGTCGCGTATGCATTCAACTATGTATATAGAAATCAAAGTGTATGACAGTTGGTGTAAACAAATTTAAAAATGAGCCCCGCTGGAGACTGGGATCTTAAACCATGGAAAATGAAATCACACTAGAAATGCTGGGGGTACTTTTCTCTAGCGATGGCCACTCTAACCCGCATGTTAACAATTGAATCATGAAACCACGCAGGTCATTTTATAGTCTGAGTGGCTGTGGTATGTCTTTTCCAGGATTCAATGTGGATATTAAAAAAAATATATGGGATAGCGTGTGTGTGTCGACATTGAAATATGGCCTGGAAACAATGCACCACTAAAATACTCAAATTAAAAAGTTAGAATTTCTGCAAGGCACTCTTTTGAAGTCTTCACTTGGCCTGAGTGTACACAGCCACCATTCAAAATTAATTCCTGCTTTGCATGTAGCTCCAGTTAGCGAAATTATTGAAAAAAACAGTATATGGTTTATGGAACAAAATGTTTATGGTTGACTCTCCGATGAGAGATCTATGTTCACATTTCATGGCCAGATACATTGTCTCTGGTAAAATATGTCCTAACACCCTATTTCCCAGAATTTTAAACATAGGTGTTTCTCCGTCACTATGCACTCTTAATGCGAATGTATATAAATCGCCAAAAATATTTTTAACTTGTGGCATTGAAGAGTCCCTTGCCAATATATTGACGGACCCGACGATCCAATCTAGAGAATCTGTGTCCAATAAACTTTGACGTCTGCCTACAAGATATTAATCAGTATTAAAGAATATGCTATTTGTGTTTAAAATGTATCATGTTTTAAGTAATAATATTTTTATATTACATTTGTATGTTTTTAATGTGTAACCTAATCTGATATGTATGTATACTGTCTCCAGCTTGGAGGCTGAATAACAAACAAATAAATAGCCTAGGCCTATTGGCGGATTTTGAAAAAAATACCTATATTCTAGATGTTGACATATTCATATTTTCAAACGTAGAGCTATTAGGCCTATTTAGGGGCTAAAAACTCTTATCTGAGGTGTATGTATAGCTAGGCCCTAATAAGATACGGGGTGGTGGTTATAGGTGGACGAAAGGGCGGCACTAGCATTTAAAATGGGGGAGATCCTACAACAAATTGTTTAACTTCTGGCCATAAAAGATAAATTGTTTTTCACAAATTCAATCAATGTTTCTTAGTACTTTCATCTAATAAAGAGTGGCTGTACAGTTTGAGTGTCAAATAAATGTGTGTGTTTTTTAGGGGGGTTAACGATGTTTAGGTAATTCAGTTTCTGAAAGTAGGGGGCATGACCCCCCCCCCCCTCTCTGGATCCGCCACTGAAAAGACTAACGAAATCGTGTTTTATAAAAATGGACTGAGACATTACAAAAATCTTGTTTAATTGTTTCAAAGGTTAATGTGAATTCTACTGTAACCTAACTACCGGACATGGTAGGCTATATCGCAGTAAACACGAGACGTTAACCCAATGTTGATTTAATGTTGGTCCGCCGTCTGCCCACCATTTAACCAAGATTAGGTCGATGTATCGTGTTTACTGGGTATTAAATAGTTACTAACCTCCTGCGAACATTAGACCACTGTTGAGGGCTATCGGCATGGCAGCTATCTCCTTACTCACACCAAAAGCCTGGTACCACTCCACAAAGAAAGCGCCCACCGTCAAGGCTGTAGTGAATGACACAGCCAGGACGTACCTGAATAAGTAACACCAAATATAACAAATATAAAACGTGTGAGATCACAACAAATATAGCAAGTGTGCGACAAATTATGGAATCAAGTTGTCTGTAATGTTTAAAGCTGTAGAATATGTTGTATTTATACGTTTTATTCGTTTGCTATTACGTTGTATAAAGTGATATTACGTTGTACATGTATAAAGTGATATAATAAGACAAAATGACTGATTGAATGATTGATGGGTGTGATTTATTGATTAATTGATTGATTGATTGATTGATTGATTGATTGATTGATTGATTGATTGATTGATTGATTGATTGATTGATTGATTGATTGATTGATTGATTGATTGATTAATTGATTGATTGATTGATTGATTGATTGATTGATTGATTGATTGATTGATTGATTGATTGATTGATTGATTGATTGATTGATTGATTGATTGATTGATTGATTGATTGATTGATTGATTGATTGATGGGTGTGATTTATTGATTAATTGATTGATTGATTGATTGATTGATTGATTGATTGATTGATTGATTGATTGATTGATTGATTGATTGATTGATTGATTGATTGATTGATTGATTGATTGATTGATTGATTGATTGATTGATTGATTGATTGATTGAGTGATTGATTCATTGATTTAACATGGTTTAACCTATATTTGAGCTTCAAGGGGAAATCTTACTAAAACTCTTAAAATCAAGATTATCTTAACTTTCTCTCATTTTAGAAAAGTTAACAGAAATCTTAACTTTCCAAATGAATTTATAAGAGACAATTAAGATAATCTCAATTTCAAGATTCCCATTGTGGTGGGCCATAGAAGCTGCACCTGTACTGAGCCTAACAAAATCGCAACCTTGACCCAATGGTAGGCCTACATTAATGTTGGACCACTGTCTGATCCAGCATTGGGTCAATATCATGTGCTTACGGTCTGTGTCTGTTCCGATACAATGTAATAATATAATATACTTCAGCAGTTTTACTGTTTTTAAATATGTTTTTCATGGATGAAGCTAAAACCTCTTTGCTATGCTTTGAAATTTTCCAAAGCGATTTAAGTTAAGGATTATGACATTCTGTTACATAGACTCAACTATTAAATATGAAATGAGAACTATGAACGATATCACAAGCTATTTTACTATTTTATCACTACTATTTTAGCTACATACCCACCAGCCGCCATGATCACCCAGCTCCAGAAAACCTCTCGACTTTTACCAGGACTCGGCATGGCTTCTCAGATCGGTCACGTAGTTATCCTTTAATATCTGAAAATCACAAATGCGAACCTCTCTCTTTTGACAGCCTTTAACAGCACGAAATGTGCGCTGATTGATTGTTATTCTCACAAATATATGCTGGCTATACTCGCTGTTTATTATTAAAATCTGCACAGTATTTTATCCAAGTTTGGTTGTAAATTGCTGGAATGCGAGCCCAGGTGTTTCCATGAGATTATGACCTGATGACTATAAGCGGACGTTATGTAATATTCCAGAGCAGTATCACACGATACAGCAAAATTAACATTCACAAAACTGTACAGTGTAAAAGGTCAGCTTGCTCCATCGCGATCACCGTTTGTCGCAATAAAACAAATTATGAAAATATTTTATATACATTTATATTGATACGTAGTTTTCCACAGATGTCTCTGACTGAGTTCAACACACAATGAGTAAGCTATGAAAACAGATTGTAGTTCGCTGCACCGTCAGCTCAACCTAATCCATGATCATGTGACGTCTCGTCACCCAGGAAACAAGACACGAGCAACCAAGGTTGCCTCAATATGGGCCAGCGTCGCAGACGGTGGACAAGCATTCAGACGGCATTGGGTGAACGTATCGTGTTTGCGAAAAAACAATGTTTGCACGAAATTGGTTTCATGCTGGGCCAACACCATAGACGTTAAAACAGCATTGACCCGACATTGTATCTAATCACTGTTTTGGTTCATATATTTAACCCTTCTGCTGCTTGACCCGAATATATTATGTACGTTTTCAAGCAAATTTCGAGCCAATAGAAATAGCACTGAAATTGTAATTAACCCTTATAAAACGCTAAATTAAATAATTCAATTTTTTACCCACCTTAAGTTGTGTCTCGCTACCGCGACCCACAACTTCAAGTGCATGAAAATCGCTCATATTTGTTTAATTTGATAGCAAACATTTCCAAATCTTGATGTTTAAACTCACATTTCACTCCCAAAAACGGTGAATTAAACGGCTAATAAAACGGATTAAAAACGAATATAGTCGGCTTACCCAGCAAACACAATACATTTGTATAACATTCATATAACGTCGGCCCAACGTCTTCGACGTTGGTCCAACATTGTATAAATGTTATGCAAATGTTTAGTGTTTGCTGGGTAGTGGCGCAATGGTAAAAAGCAGATGCTCAGGGGATCAAATACGTCAATTTGTCATTACTCAAAGTATTTCTTCGTTATTTGAAGCTGGAATATGCGTTGCCAATTTCAGCTTTAAATTAGCATGCTACATGTAGCTTATGATCAATTGTGTACAAATATTTATTTTTTATAGCGCGTGGTCGTAGATACTATATGGTGATTTGGTTAGAGGCAGACGTCGTCAGACTGGTCAGTCAGGATGATGGAGCATTATTCACAATAAGATATAAGCGCATGTATAATATAGAGCAGGTAGTCTAGATATGTGCCAAATATATTTTTGTACAGTTGCATGCGGCCCGCACTACACTGGAATACATTCAAATGCTGTTCAATCTATGAAACATAACATGTTTGTTTTCTAAATCATTTGGCAAAGAAACTGAATCTATTATGTCATATGGATTCAGCAGCGAATTTGAAATTAAGTAGGGCCTACATTGCACATATCACTCAATAATATAATTAGATGCCTGCTGTCGTGAAAAGGCAGTATCTGTTCACTTTTAGAAGTAAGCAGATACTACCATTTGGCTTTGTGTAGCAATATACACGCAGTGCATTTCAGTGAACGCACGTGATGCTGGCCTAAAGTTAAAGACGGCATGCCATGTATTCCATGTAATTTCATGTCATGCCATGCGGTGCCATTCTCTATGCTATGTTATTTTATGTTATGTTATACTATGCTATGCTATGCTATGCTATGTTATTGCATTCGTATGATACATGTTAATAACAAAATATGTAAGAGATTATTGTAAAATAATCGTTGTGTTTAAAAGAGTACAATATAGGCCACATATACATAACTTAAATTTAACGCACGTAAATCACTGCATACTTGCCTGATGATATGATTTAAAGGGATTAGGCCAATATAATATTCTAAAAAAAGTTATCAATGATAACTTATACCCGTTGATTGGATCATATCCAATCATATGTTTAACAAAAATAATGCCGTAAAAAAGAAATATCAGAGCACTTCCTTATGAGTTCTTGCCATATGATTAGTATGGAGTGCTTGTCTTCTCAGATGAGAGCAGATTCAATCTGTCTTGCAACGATGGGCGTGTTAAGCCGGTTTTCCATGTTGGCGTAACGTTATCCTTCCGGTAACGCCAGCGACAAACGCCACCATAAAGACGAGCGTTTTTACCTCCGTCGCAGCGTTTTTGGTGTTCCCATGCAAGCGTTTAACGACCAGCGAAAATCTGAAGTGTGCCCCCCTCCCCCCCCCCCAAGTATATTAAATGTAAAATACATTCAACATGGTACCAGCACTATCAAAGTTGTTAATATTGCACGTAGTCCAGGAATTTGAGGTTTTGAAATGGAAAAAAATATATAAATCTGAAAATTTCAAGATGTGTTCAGAATGTCCTTCTTTAGTACCTTTAGTTTCCCCTGAGCGGAACATCCTTTTTATTTGACAAAATTCAAAATGACCGCCAAGCGCCATGTTGAAGTTGTAATTCCTGAACTATTTGACATATATTTCGATGTATTACCTAATTTTCACATGATTTTTAATGCTGAATTCATTTCTGACGCTATTAGTAACTTTAAAGGTTTCGTTAAAGAATAAATCCATGATGGCCGCCATTTCAGGTATGATTGGGAGCAAGTGTATTGTCATTCGTATTCGAGATACAAATAGGCCACAAACTTTAAAATCTTAGTGGCCCTGCTAAAAATATGATAGCCCTGTTTTGCGGTAGTCATTATTATATCCTACATTTAAAAATATACCAACTGACTTGCTAAAGGATTTTTAATGCTGAAAAATAAAATCAGTAGTACCAGGGAAACGTTGAGCCGTCTTTGTGTGGTAAGTTGTTGTGACATTTACAATGGAATAACATGCCCTCTTGTTAACATTTTTAAAATAATTTTATTCATCCTGATATATCATTATTATTATCACATGAAAGGCTGGAGCAACACCGAGGACAATTTACTGGATTGAACCACATAGCATTACCACACTTCATTCCAGAAATACAATATCATAAATAAAAAATATCATGTAGATAAAAAATGACATAATTTCTGAAATTTCTCGTGAAAAATTGTGCAAAAAAAAGATATTACAAAGGAATATATATTAATTTCTTCTGGGTCGTCCTTTGTCGGCATCGTGGATCCTGGTGAAGCGCAATATAGCTTGGAAAAACCCAGAAAGTGACCATTTCACCAGGTATGCCTCACTAGCGTTGAGGCTTTAGAGCGCTAGAAATGAAATGAATCGGGCTTTAGGACACCTTTGTGCACATATAGGCTAAACTCATCTTTATACATCCAGTTGTCTGCTACCGGCAGACTCCTGGATATCACGTATATGTGCTATGAGTTCAGAACCCCCCTCCTCTCCGGCCAGCTCAAGCAGCCCAGACGATCTGACCTGAGTGTGACCTCCACACTACAGTCAGTAAACCGGTGACGCCATAATGAATATTCATGTTGCTCGCACCCCTCCTTTTCGTACAGGCTTCCCACACACCTGTTGTCAAGGTCAAGGTCAAGGTGGCTAAACTGGGCCAGGAAAACCTCCTGAGGATGGTGAGATGAATGAGATGACACTGTCCTCCAGACACAGGATTTAAAATTCTTTCAAACCGCTGAGACCGGGAACCGAACCCCGAACTCTAGCTTGAAAGGCAGCGGTGCTAATCACTACCCCAGGGCCCCCGCCCATCTGAAGATAGAGTTAATCCACATGTTGACGCAATGCGGGTTTAATGTTAGACCGCTGTTTACGCCACTTCCCCAAGAACATCCCAACCTTGGGATTCAATGCCCCTTGCTTTTGTGCCGCTAAAAATACGTGCAGCCTTTAACCAGCATATCTTCCTCCTGGTGGACATGCGTTGTGATATAATGCTGGTTCGGGGTTGTATCTTGTACCGGCGTTACATAGGGTGGGCCAACAGTGAGCCGTCATTGGGTCAGTGTATCGTATGTAGGCGTATACACGGGTCATTGCAGTCACGCACCCAGCCAGCAAGACGTAGGTGTTGAATGTATGCCGGGTCGGTGTCAGTGTCTGCTCTGTTGATACTGACTGCACATTGTCTTTGCTTCATTTCAGATGTGCACATGTCTTACAGGTCCTGGTCAGGAGGGTGGCTCTGTTGAGACACTGGCACCGGCATAAAACACTGCTCAGTACTGACCAGCTGTTGGCGGCGACGGCGACAGTGGACCAGCATTGATCCGGCATTGGGTTAGTGTCGTGTTGACTTGTAGTGGACTGAGACATCAGCCAGAAATTATTGTGATAAACATAGAATAAAAGCCAAATTACGACAGAAAAAAATATAGTAAGAAGTTTTTAATTACGTTACAACCATGTCAGAATGTCAAAGATTTGCGTGAGGTATATAGTGGGTGGCGGGAAATAGCGATATGGTCAGGGGGTTCGTCCAACGACCCACAAAGCGTAAAATCCTTATTCCATTATAGATCATTCACGGGTTAGCTCCATCGCACCTGACAGCAATCTTGCCAAGACCAAGATCGAGATGCAGGTTATCGGCACCCTGCCCAGTCAGGTCAGACCACCGTCAGACTACCAGTCTGACCTTGAAAACAGGTGTGTTTGAGGCTTGTACGAAATGGAGGGGGTGTGAGCATCATGAATATTCATTATGACGTCACCGGTTTACTGACTGTGGTATGGAGGTCACACTCAGGTCAGATTGTCTAGCCTGCAGGAGTTGGGCAGGGAAGAGGGGGGTTCTAAACTCATAGCACATATACGTGATATCAAGGAGTCTGCCGGTAGCAGACAACTGGATAGATGAAGATGGTTATCGGCTGCGCGGTTTTAATAACATGTCACTCCCTACACCCTCTGCACGTTTCAGCTGTGTCAGAAATTCTTTTTTGAACTCGGCAATTAATCTTGGAATTCTTTAGACAAAAGTATACGTTCATCCTCGTCTTATCTTTCTTTTAAATCAAAACTCCTCAAACGTCATAAGTGCACCTCACATTTCAAACCTACAATATATTCACGTTTTCTTGGCAAGGCTAACCAAACCAGGTTAACCAAACCATAATGCGCTATTATTACAGCAAAAACTTATTATATGTGTTGTCCCTCGTTAATCATTGACCCAAGATCTGAACCGAATACTTCCTGCTGATATATTACAAAATAAAAAAACAAGTTGAAATAAGTGTATTGTACGGTTTAGAAAACATGGACCACCATACGAACAACTTACTATTAAAAATATTGCTCGGTTTCATATATTCCTGTGACAGATTTGTATAACCATTTTTAATATTCCATCATCATTACAACTTTTTTATAGTAGCAAAATGAAAAATGAAATGAATCGGGCTTTAGGCCACCTTTGTGCACATATAGGCTAAACTGGGCCAGGAGAACCTCCTGAGGATGGTGAGATGATTGAGATGACACTGCCCTCCAGACACAGGATTCGAAATTCGAGCCCTGGCGGTCTGAGGCCGAGCACGCTACCTCTCGGCCACGGAGGCTCCCCACAATACTGACTTTCACACGTGGATGGGGAAGAAACATTTGTGTTTCTTTCAAACCGCCGAGACCGGGAACCGAACCCCGAACTCTGGCGTGAAAGGCAGCGGTGCTAACCACTACCCTAGGGCCCCCGCCCTTTATAGTAGCAATTCATATATTTTTATGAATTGTTTATAGCAGCAATTCATATATTTTATCATCTCATTGTATAATTTTTTCCCATGTATATTTTTCATGTTTGACTCAGTTATATATTTTGTTTTACTTACTATGTCATGGAGAGCAACTTGTGGCAATTGCTGTTTGTTATCCTTTTGTGAAATAAGTTATGTTTAAGCAAAAAAATCATCGGTCGCGGGTTGGGGGGGGGGGGTGGCGTGTCACTTTATGTGCGTGGGTAGTGTATTAGTATAGCATGTTCTCATATTTTATTTTTTGTTGTTATTAAGCTATTTATTATCGTTCTGTGTTTTAGAATGTTTATTGCTGTATGGGGGTCACCCATAGTGAAATTATACGCAGCGATGAAGAGACAAACGACCATTCTAGAAAACTTACATTACATGCTTCTTTGCAAACATTGATAGGAAGTAATCTTGCCTAACCACATCTTCAGTGATTAAGTATTTGTTCATGAAGCTTATACGACCAAGTTGCAGAGGCAAACTTTTCAATTCAGTGGTGGTAAATATTATGTACGGTGCACTTGTCCATTTTTTCCAGCCACAATATTCTCTCTATTTACCGCATGTACTTTAAACATCCATTTCTTAACACTTTGCAGAGTTACTACAAAGTATGTAAGCAACAGTGAACTTTTCTGAAGTAAATGTAGCTAACGGTTCTCAGTAGCCTACAGTAGATCGCCTAACAATGTGTTCACCTCATTGTATATAGATATAAAACGTACTGAGATACAGTATTATGCCCGGTGTGTCGATAATTTATAAATCGTGACTATTCTCATAACGTGTGGAGTAATTTATGTCAGATCATGGTGATGTGCCGGCCATATACATGTTTGCTGACCACTCCTATATCCACTGTTCTGTTTAGTGGCCATCGTGATGCTATTTTATAGGACCGTCTCATTTATCAGTATTTAACCTTTTAAAATTGGCAAGCAATCAACCATTAATGAATTGCTTGCTTGCTTGCTTGCTTGCTTGCTTGCTTGCTTGCTTGCTTGCTTGCTTGCTTGCTTGATTGATTAATTGATTGATTGATTGATTGATTGATTGATTGATTGATTGATTGATTGATTGATTGATTGATTGATTGATTGATTGATTGATTGATTGATTGATTGATTGATTGATTGATTGATTGATTGATTGATTGATTGATTGATTGATTGATTGATTGATTGATTGATTGATTGATTGATTGATTGATTGATTGATTGATTGATTGATTGATTGATTGATTGATTGATTGATTGATTGATTGATTGATTGATTGATTGATTGATCGATCGATCGATCGATCGATCGATCGACCGACCGACCGACCGATTGATTGATTGATTGATTGATTGATTGATTGATTGATTGATTGATTGATTGATTGATTGATTGATTGATTGATTGATTGATTGATTGATTGATTGATTGATTGATTGATTGATTGATTGATTGATTGATTGATTGATTGATTGATTGATTGATTGATTGATTGATTGATTGATTGATTGATTGATTGATTGATTGATTGATTGATTGATTGATTGATTGATTGATTGATTGATTGATTGATTGATTGATTGATTGATTGATTGATTGATAGTACATATCGCAAAAAGCACAGCATTATAGTTACCATGACTATACAGTTTGGCTGCATCATTTCTTACGGGAAACAGTCTTATTGATGCTTATGTTTCAAGCAAAAGGGGGTTCAATGTTTTTGCATAGGCCTACCGGACCGCTACTGTAGTGACATCTCACAATTATTGAATTACCATGAAAGCTCAGCACGTAAGTTGTAAGTACTATTTTAATTTACATCTTGCACTGTTTTTAGCTGATACACTGAAAAAAAGGATATGATATATTTTTTACTTACGTGATCAACATTCTGTCAGTTACGATATGTTGAAATACTCTTCATATTAATATATTTGATGCTGATTGAAAACAATCATTTTTTCACATTTAAAGTATAAAACCTGAGACAAATTGGTGACCATATAGTATTACATTGGATGGCAAAGGATAAGGATGCATAGCTTGAACAAAACAGACCCATATTATAAACGGGCGGAGATGGATGTGCAGTTGGACCAAGTTACATTTTCCAAACATCACACAAAACATACACCATACGAACAGGTGCCAAAATGCAAGATAGAAAAGGAGACAAGATGGTGCTGGATAATGATGTTAGCAAGTGGTTGTCTACTAGGTCTTTCCTTGTCTCTACCATTGACAATGGGAGTTTTCTTCGTCGAGTGGTACAGTGTCTTCAACACTAGGAAAGAGCTGGTAGCACTGCCGCTATCACTGAACAGTGGCATGATGCTCGTATTTTGTGAGTTGTCAATTTATTACCCAATTTGTTTCCCAGAGACATTGATCCTATATTTTGATTCAGTGTTGGGCCAACGTCCCAGACGGTGTCACAACATTGAATCAAAAAAGGTCTTATATATTATATTTTCAGTTTTAAAAAACTTTATGTATTATTTTTTCAATTTCTAGAAGAAATAGCTAATTTTATCACCGACCCCAAAGGCTCATTCGGCTGAGCTGTGTAAATCAGAGATCCTTTTCACATGTTCTACTTGGAAATCGTACTAAATATGATTATAACAAATCAAACACATTGTATTTAAATCCTTTTTCATCGTTGCTATGTATACATATAGTGCTGCATCTCTGTGCAATAACTTGGAACTGTGTCCATGACTTGACCTAATTATATGTTTTCAGTGCCGGTTGCTAATTGGGTCGGTGACAGATATAGTTACAGATTGTCGGCCATGACAGGATCAGTCCTTTCAGCATGTAGCATCTTAGCCAGTAGTTACGCCACCAACATCTACTGGCTCTGTATTACTCACGGCCTGTTAACAGGTAATACCATTTTTGGGTGACTCATTTCCAGGATGATTATTTCACCAGTATCACTAAATATTAGGTATTCATATAATGTGAGCATGCATGTTCGAGCCTCCACAACTAGACATTATGAAGGAGAAATGTAACTTATATCACATTTCTTATCCGCTTGAAGGAAGTCGTTCTTTAAATTAAATCAGTTGCGCTTGTCAACCTCTTTTCTTGTCCTGTGTTTCACTTAATCCTCACTACCCTTCATCTGCTATTATTAGAAGAATAACATGATGAGGGTACACAGATCGTCGCCTCGGAGCTAAAGGATCCTATCTGACACTCGTTAGCTCCGAGGCGACGAGATGCCAACAGCACGAGGCAGAGCCTGGGGATGCTGGCATCTGTGAAGGGCAGATAAAAAAGACTATCATACGAAAAAAATAACGTTTTTACTATTATTATCACTTTTCCAACATGACAACGAATCTTTAAAACATCTTTATTCTTTGTCTACAATTACAACATAAGCCTAAATGTCTATGGAGAAACTAAACACTGTGCTTTCACGGCTATCACGTGTATAAAGCAACAGGTCTGCAGCAGGCTGTAAATGGATACAGCTTTACTAAACCGAGAGCCTTCTGAAAAGTCTAGCAATAAGTGTTTTGCGATGATTTGGAAACATTAATTTGAGTCGTTGATTTCTGCACCTACACTACAATTAAAATGTGTATCACTACTGTTTCTTTCCTCGGTATGGTGAGCTGTGTGTCTTGCAATGTGAACAGGGTAACAGTTTTGTTCTATAGTCTCCACCTAGAATAACAATTGTGCATCTAGATCATACAACGATGAACGTCCAAAGCCACAAAATTGTAAAAAAACTAAATATAATATGTGAAAGGAAAGCTTAAAATTCTTTGTGTTTTTCCTGATGAATTCTATTTTTTATTTAATTTTTTTCCTGATATTCTATGTGATGTATAAATACAAAATGAGTGTTTTAAGAATTAATCTTTCTGATATTGAATATGCTGAACATGATATCTGAATTAAATGTTGATGATTTCAGGTTTCGGGTTCAGTTTGATGATAGGACCCGCTTTAACAGTGACACCGTTAACGTTTGACAAGCATCGCAATGTGGCAGCGGGCATCGCGAGCAGTATCAGCTGTATTTCGCTTACATTGATGCCGTCCATCTATGAACTCTTAATATCTCACTTTGACTGGAGGACTACCTTTGTTTTATTGGCATGCTTTGTAGCACAGGGAGCTGTGATGGGCTCTCTGTGCTTTCCTGCTCATATTGTGACAAAACACCACAAGGTATCTATATCATGGAGAGATATTGTATCCTTGAACACATTATTGCTATATTTCGCTGCATTTTTATCAAATTTTGCAGGCAACTTATTTAATCAGCTTGTGCCAGACGTCGCCCTGTCAAGGGCTATGTCACGTTACGATGCCTCTGTTATATTGTTCTCCCTTGGAATGGCCAGCCTCGCCGTCAGAATCCTAGTAGCAGTGACAGGGCGATTCACCAGAGGTCGCTCCATGCTGATCCTTCTTGTGGCATTTGCAATACGCTCTCCAGTTATTCTCATGCCTTTCATCTACAGTTTCTGGCCACTGCTCTTTATGGGGATTATCATTGGCTCATCTTGGGGACTCCATGCTACAGTAGTTGCCATGTCTGTGGCAGATGTGTTTGGCTTAGACAGGATGCCCTACATCGTGGCTATAAGTAGCTCTATTATTGGCTGCTCTAGCTATGCGTCACTGCCATTCGCAGGTGAGTTATAATATTTATTACTACGAATAGAAATTTAAAACATATTGTAGACTATTCACACACACGAGCGGGTGATCATCTGATCGTGAATGGACATTTACGCCATGCCTGTCATTTGAGCCATGCCAGTCAAAACAACGAGGTGGATACGTCCATGTTTTAAAAACTAGAATTAGATGATGATAATAGGCCTGATAGTATACTATAGTGTGTTTGATTCGGCAATGTGTTATCTTGAGGCATTCTCAGACAGTTTGAGACTCATTCTATCAAAGTTTTTTTTTATTTTTACAAGTCCAGCCTTACATGAACGTATTAATGCTTTCCGAACTCCAATAATATCATTGCGACATGATGATAACAGTAACTTGCATATACTAGACCAATTAAAAAGATTCTCACACTTGCAATAACCATGCACTCATTTCTGACGACCATCGACCAACGGGCTTCACCTTGTGGCGCGCTTCCACAAAAGCTTTCAGCTGATTATGTGAGATCACTTCAGCATCTGAACTTGAATAAGACTAATAAGTTACAGAAGCTGCACAACGTTGTTACTGAAACTTTTATTTTTAACCTTTTCACTACCATACATGACGGAAATTTCCGTCGTCATTCGTCAATGAACGTAACCATAAAATGACACAAATTTTCGTCAAATATATACTACATTTATGTATTTTTCGTCATTTGAAGCTGGAAATTGCGTTAGCAATTCCAGCTTCAAATGACGAAAAATGGAACTCCTACACCAGTATATCTGGATCCTGGCATGCACTCCGGCCTGGAAGTCAAAGGGTTAATAGTGTCTCTCTTTAAATATTAGCTAATCAATCACTTTTAATGTTAAATGCGTTGCTCATCATTTATTATTCAAATATACGATAAAATTAATGTGGACAGTTGTTTGGCATGAAGTCGTGAAATCAACTTATATCAAAGCTCTTTGCTTGAGAAATATCATATCTTAACGTTACTCTCAAAATCGTCTCAGAACACGTGGTTAAGCTGATTTTTTTGTAAGCAAGATCTTTGGGCAGAGCTATACCGACACGTTCAACAAACAATGCAAATACCCCCATAAATACAATTTTCAAAACTAGTTTCAGATTGTTTTGGGTGTGGTTATGTCGACTGACCTCACAATAAGGCACCACCACATATCATCAAGCATCAGGCTCGAAGCGGTGACTTGTGCTGAAATCAGCTGCTCGCACGACCCCAGTGATGCCGTACAAATATGTTTAGAATCTGTGTTATGCCACGGCTTGTATTGTACCAGATAAAGTCAATTTATCAGGCTGATATGCTATGATAATCTAGTGAACAAAATGATTCTATCTGCACTATACATGTATGCCCGTTTTTCCCGTGGGAACTTTTTTTCAGGAGATGTTGATCCATGCTGCTATTGATAATGCTGAGCTAGCACCGTATAGGCCAAAATCTACACTTAACCCTTTAACCGCCGGTGCCGCATATATTCGGGTTTTCATTTTTTATTAGCACATTAAGTACAACATTTTAAATATGTTAAAGATAAAATGTGACATCAACCAGCAAGATTTGAAAACAGTTGACCTCCATTTTGTCAAATCTGAATATTTTTCACTCACTTGAAGTTGTGGACCGCGTCAGCGAGACACAACTTCAAGTGGGTGAAAATTCAAATTAAATAATTTGGCGTTTAAAGGGTTAAACTAAACAATTATCTGAGACTATAATCATGACACTAAAAGTGTTACATCATCTCGATGTTTTCTCGTTATGCCGGCAAAATACGATATTAATATATATTACCAATATTTAGAATAGTTCAGCCCTTGAATCCCAGCCCAGTAAACATGGTAAATACAAAACATTTGTATAACATTTGTACAATATTGGTCTAACATCGAAGACATTGATCCGACGTTGTAAGACGTTATACAAATGTTTTGTGATTGCTAGGTACTTAGACATGAGCCACTGATCCAATGTTGGACCACTGTCTTCGCCGCTGGTCCAACCCTGAACCAGCATCCGTCTACGTCTGGTCTGGTGCTTGAATAAATTACAACTTCACCTCTTTACTTTTGTTGCAGGTTGGATTTACTCCAAGTTGGGAAGTTATGACGTGGCGTGGTACATAACAGGCTGCATGGCGGCTGCAGCAGCAACTCTACTTATAATACTAGTCAATAGAAAAACAAACTAATTAGCCCTCACAACGTTGAAATATTTTGTATAAACCATTGATACCAAAGCTTTTTTTCAATTCGAAGTAAGCAAAAATGTCTTAGCTGTATACCTGTTTACACTTCATTTTATTACCTATATGTTATATGGGTGTACGACAATATTTTTAGTATTATTATTTCAGTGCGGGGATCGACTTTAGACGTCAGAATCTGACGTCTATAGACGTCAGATTTTGACGTCTAATGTAGGTCCGTGAAGTTACTTATTCCTTATTCCCGTTTCCTTATTACAAAATTTCAACTAAAAGTCGTGAATCATCAAAATTAAGGTACAGGGTGCCTGGCGCCCACACGTCCAAGGTCTTTTCCACCGTGACCTTGTCCCTGACATCTAAAGGTCATACAGAAACATCAGGTCAAAAATCGACGGTAGCCAGAAAAAAAACTAAAAGTCGTGGATCATCAAAATTAAGGTACAGGTGCCTGGCGCCCACCCATCAAAGGTCATTCCCACCGTGACTTTGACCATGAGATCTCAAGGTCATACAGAAAAATTAGGTCAAAAATCGAGGGTAGCCAGAAATTAAAACTAAACGTCGTGGATCATTGAAATTAAGGACAGGTTCCTGGCACCCACCCATCCAAGGTCATTCCCACCGTGACATTCACTCTGAAATCTCAAGGTCATACAGAAAAAGTAGGTAAAAAATCGAAGGTAGCCATAAATTAAAACTAGAAGTCGTTGATCATCAAAATTAAGATACAGGTGCCTGGCGCCCAACCAATCCAAGGTCATTCCCACCGTGACCTTGACCCTGAGATCTCAAAGTCATACAGAAAAATGAGGGTAAAAAGCGAGGGTAGCCAGAAATTAAAACCATAAGTCGTGATTTATCAAAATTAAGGTACAGCAACCTTGACCCTGAGATCTCAAGATCGTTCGTTTACTGAAAAAGTATGAAAAATTGGTAAAATTACGTGTTCAAATACCAACTTAAAGCTATATTGTACATTTGTCTTGGACCAGACACAACAATTTAAGCTGGTATTTATATATCCAGACACATAACCTGGATGTAACGAGATTGGTTATATTATTAAAGAAGATTTAAATCTATTATTTGAAATATTTTAAGCAACAAAAATGACATTTCAAATAATTTACATGAACATTTATAAATTAACGAGAAATTTGTAGTTATTTGTACCTTGATATGAACCACATACCCAACCACCATGACCACTGTTACTTTTTATTCTAGTTACTTTTTGTCCTAGTGAAAACTGTTTCTTTCTGTCCGTTACTTTTTATCCCTGTTAATACTTTCCGTCCGCACACCAGCTGTGACAATGCAAACATGCACTATATGGAATGATGGCTGGCTGTTGAAACAGTGAAGATTTTTTTGTGTCTGGCAACTGGACTTGTTTTCTTGAAATAAGGTTATATAATGCACATCTCGATGCTAAGATGGTGTATTAATAAGGTTATACGTACTATAAATGTCATTAAAAACAAATAAGTTTACAAATTTGCATTTCTATGTCAAAATATTCATTATTTGTTTATTATCAAGGTCATTTCAAGTTCGAATATATAAGTGCATGTAATTTTCTCAAAATATTTTTTATGTTCGAATATAAGTGCATGCACGTGATTTTTAAAATTAAGTGCATCTTCAAATATAAGTGCATGTACGTTTATGCGCGGGCATACGGTAGTGAAATATCAAATAAACTCCAATGTATCTCATTCCTTGGTTTATTGTATTAAATTCAACAATTCATTCGCTGTGCACTTTGCTCGGGATAGGGTGTGATGACCTTAGCCATGTCGGCTGGTCCGGCTCTCAGCGCAGAGCAAGACGTCCGCCGTTGCGGTGTCTAGATTAAGAGTGGGGAAAGCCCGCGAATAGTACGCGTCGGTTGAGCCTAACGGGAGCAAGAGCTCGTCAGCTTATGATTCCCTTTGGCCCGAACCGGCCTAAGTGAAGTCGATCGCCGACCCCACAGGCTTGCCTTATTCACAGCGCTTCTAGTTAAAAGTTGGATATTGGAGTGCGTATCAAGTAAGATTTCGTTGAATTTGTACAATGGACTCTATTGGATTTTTTTTTGTAAAAGGGGACCATACTGGAGCAGAATATTCTATAGTAGACTATAATTAAAGCTTTGTAAAGATTGATGGATATAGCGGCTGGAGATCTATAACTTAGCGAACATCTAATCATGCATTGACATTGACTTTGTAGACCACTGTCAGAGCCAGTTAATATTAAAATGTCACAGCACACTGTATACCAGTGTATACTGTAGGCTAAGCAGCCGAAATAAAATAGGTAGCCTCAGACTGGGCCAGCGTTGATTCACAGTTGGCCGACCATTCCAACTTTTGTAATTATTGATGGTTGAACATGAACCCTATTTGCTAAGCATTCTCAACCCCGCCTGTGATGTGATTAACTGTAGTCCTTTTATTCCGTTTTATTTGACATTTAACTTGGCATTGTGAACGAAATGTGTGTTTAAATATCAAGATTTGCCACTCTTTGGTCTCAAATTTAACCAATGCGACTAATTTCTACACACATCTTGTTGTGGATTGCGGTGGGGAGACACAACATAAAGTGGAATTAAATTTAAATTAGGGAACCCTCTTTATTAGTATTTATTTTCATTGTGACGCTAGCCCAACAATAAACCAATATTGGATCGATGTCTTATGTTTGCTGGGCTGTAGCAGTCTTTGTGACATCCACAATTGATGACATTTAGGTATGTCTGTCCTGATTGGTGGCTATAATCATATGAACAGATCCCAACCCCTGATCAACTGGCAGCAGTCGAGCTTTACTTGGCCATACACTCCCAGCGTCACCTCGCCACTACTGAACTTGTTCATACGCTCTCAGCGTCACCTCGCCACCACTGAAGTTGGTCATACACTCTCAGTTTCACCTCGCCACTACTGAACATGGTTATTCACTCACAGCTTCACCTCGCCATCACTGAACCTGGTCATTCACTCCTAGCTTCAACTCGCCACTACTGAACTTGTTCATTCACTCTCAGCTTCACCTCGCCACTACTGAACTTGGTCATACACTCTCAGCTCCACCTCGCCACTACTGAACTTGGTCATACACTCTCAGCTTCACCTCGCCACTACTGAACTTGGCCATTTACTCTTAGCTTCACCTCGCCACTACTGAACTTGTTCATTCACTCTCAGCTCCACCTCGCCACTACTGAACATGGTCATACACTCTCAGCTTCACCTCGCCACTACTGAGCTTGGCAATTCACACCCAGCTTCACCTCGCCACTACTGAACTTGGTCATACACTCCCAGCTTCACCTCGCCACTACTGAACTTGGCCATACACTCTCAGCTTCACCTCGCCACTACTGAACTTGGTCATTCACTCTCAGCTTCACCTCGCCACTACTGAACTTGGTCATTCACTCCCAGCTTCACCTCGCCACTACTGAACTTGGCCATACACTCTCAGCTTCACCTCGCCACTACTGAACCTGGTCATACACTCTCATGATATGATAATTAGCTGCTGCTCTACTTCAGAGGTAAGGATTGTGATTGTTTTTAGAGCCGTATAGTCCTATGGGGATTATCTCTAAATAAGGCTTACAGATACAAAACCTCTAAAAATCAGTGATCGTCAGATCGAGTCCCACTCTGGCATTCAAATAAAAAAGTTTTTGTCCGCTCAGTCGTAAAGTTTTAAGTATGAGGGGAGCCTCTGTGACCGGCTTCTGACCGTCAGTGTCTGAATGTCGAAGTCCCAAGCAGACTGGAGGGAGTGTGTATGAGCGAAACCGACTAGACGCTGTAAAATTGGCTCAACATAATTCTAAAGTAAACTGATAAACTGACATTCCTCAATTAATACCATCAGATAAGTAAGACCTAAGCGGACAATACAAATTCCTTTTAGATGATTTAAATTGACATTTTATTATGTTAGTTTAGGGTTCACAAGCACTGTGATTGAGCAAAATCAAGTCAAAATCTAATATGTGAAAATGGTACCGTTGAGATCATGTAAAGTTTGTTTGACCCGATCTTCCGGCCAAGTTGGCCGCGCCCATAAATGAACAAACACCGCTCTGGCTTTGGCTGCCGGCCTTTCACGCCTGATCAGGCGTTTCACTTTGCCACTGTCAAATGTTGATTGGTCGCTATATTGTCCAGTTTAGTCCTCTCCTGAATTTGAGACGAGGCAGAAGGAAGGGAAAACGGCTTTCACAGAATTCTTTTTAACTGTGTTGAACATGATATTCTGATGACACCGGGAATTATTTTAGATAAACCTGCCACTCATGTTCACCTGCTTTTAAAAACAAGGAACTGCCTGGGTAAGAAATCAAGCTTCGCGTTTGGCAATCGTCATTCTAGCCCCCCATAATCAGATTTTGGTGTTTGTTTTCTCCTATTTTTACTATCAGGCCAAGTAGAATTAAATCCAGGTCCTTGAAGTATTGGATATCAAAATGTATCTATTTTCCCTTGTGGCCACGGCGTCCTACTTGTCACATAGGACCAATATGGAATTTGCTGTGACACCTGTGGTTCCACAAAAATTGTGGGAACATGGGTTCGCACACCTATAGAGCCTTCTTGACCACTAATGTATCCTGGATTTGCTGTAATTAGTTTAAAACATATTTTATTGACGAATTGAAGCAATACAGGATTGTAATACATAGGCTTCGCTGTAATGCTGCAATTGTGACAACCCAAATGTTGAACGAAATCTCTTTCACAGCTTTCAAATAGAAACAGCAAATTCTTTTCATTCATTATATCTGTCCGAAAGCATAGAAATTAAATCACCAAATTCTGACTTCGAACTAGTGCTGCACAGTAGCCCATTTATCGACCGTAGACATTCAATCAAAATTAAAAATTGGAGAACCCTTAATATAAATTGTGAAAGTCTACGGGGCAAAATCAAAGCTTTCCAATCATCTGTCGACTACTTCAACCCGACTGTATTCTTGGCACGGAATCCTGGCTTGACAAAAGTGTTTCCACAAACGATTTTTTTCCTCCTGGTTATAAGATCTTGCGGAGTTACAGAATTACATCAACTCAGGATCCATTTATCGACCTCCTGGCGCTAAAATTAAAAAAATGGAAGAATTCAGCAGATCTTTAGATCTTCTTCCAAAAAAAATCAAACCAAATCATCATCCTTGGTGAAGACATCTATCTTCCGGATATAGACTGGGAAAAAAGTCTAGTTTTGCCCTCAGCCACCAACAAGGGGCAGTGCGAACATCTTCTGTCTAGCCTGGATGAAAGTACAAAAAGAACCCACCAGAGATAAAAACATTTTAGACCTCTGTATAACTCATAAACCAGGTTCAATTAAATCATCCCGCAGCGTACCCGGAATTTCGGACCACTGTGTAGTACTGACAGAAGCCGACGTCAACCCTCCATATTGACGTTCAACCGCTCGCCCAGTGAGACAGTTCAAAAAAGCAAGTTGGAAAAACATCAGGCAAGAAATTAGAACACATTAGGCCTCCTTCTCAATTGACATCTCCAATTATTCGACCACAACTTGCCCTGGCCTAATAAATCGCTCCACAAGGCTATTGGAAAAAAAGGCAAGACTTTATGACAGAGCGAAAATTTCAGAAAGACCTGACTTTTGGGTAAAATATAAATTAAAGAAACGGGACACGCAGCGAAACCTCAGACGTGCCCGTTGATCCTTTATTAACAACTAACTTTTAACATCTCTGCAAACTCAAAAACCAAAGCCTTTCTAGCGCTTTATAAAATCACAGCGCCAGGATGAGTGTTATGTCTCTCCCTTGTTGCATGATGGTCAACTGCATTCAGACAGCAGACGCAATGCTGAAATCCTCAACCAACAGTTTTGCTCAGTATTTACTGATGAGGACACCACTAATATGCCTAAATTAGAAGGACCACCAACAACTGACATGGATAATGTTGAAATTACAAATCTGGTATAACTAAATTATTAAGTGAACTGAACGCCGATAAAGCACACGGACCTGTGAGCTTCCAAATATATTCCTCAAAAATGTTGCCAAGGAGATATCTCCTTTTTTGACAGATATTTTCGAACACTCTATCTAGACCGGGCAAATTACCCGACGAATGAGTCAAGGCTATAACTTAACCCCTGTTTTCAAAAAAGGAGATTGGCATACTGCTTCCAACTACAGGCCGGTCTCCTTGACATGTGTTTGTAAAAACATTATGACCCACTTTAGCAAAAACAAAATTGTAACTCCTGTGCAACACGGTTTCCGTGCAGAGCACTCTTGCAAAAACCAATTACTATTGACCACTGAAGATCTGGTCCTAAACTACGAGGGCAAAATTCAAACCGACTTAATTGTTTTAGATTTCGATGTAGCTCCCCACCATCCATCGTTTACTACACAAACTTGATCATTACGGAATCAGGGGACCTACACTACTTTGGATTCAAAATTTTCTGACCACTCGGACACAAAAGTAGCAAGAGACAACTGAGCGATTAGTCTGGTCGGCTGCTCAGCACCATCCCTTCGCATGATACTCCATTGAGGAGGACTGCGAAGTTCAAACTTAAAAGATTAAAGAGAAAATGTAAAAAAGACAATTCTGCATTATTGTCGCCTTTCAGCTATAGATGGGCTGCCTAACAAATGACTTACAACACTCACAGCACTTGGTTGGGTGTGTGGTTCATATCAAGGTACAAATAACTATTATTTTCTCATCAATTTATCAATGTTCATGTAAATTATTTGAAATGTCATTTTTTTGCGTAAAATGTTCAAAATAATAGATTCAAATCTTCTTTAAAAAAGTAATTAAAGGGACTGGCCCAGGCTAAAATCATCAAAAAATAGGTGATTTTATTTCGGCTTCTTAATATGACTGTATGATGTAAACATGTCCATTGACTAGAACTGCAAAAGTTTTTTATTTTTTGTGCTGTGCATTCACCAGTTAGGCTAGATATAGAGACGAAATTCCCGTATTTCTAATTTTTGACATGGTTGTCAATAATTAGAACTCAGGAATTTCAACTCTATATCTAGCCTAACTGGTGAATGCGCAGCACACAAATTAAAAACTTTTGCAGTTCTAGTCAATGGACATGTTTACATCATATGGTCATATTAAGAAGCCGAAATCAAATCACCTATTTTTTTATGATTTTAGCTTGGGCCAGTCCGTTTAATCTCGTTACATCAAGGTTATGTGTCTGGATATATAAATACCAGCTTAACATGTTAACTGGAGTTAATCACGTTAATTACACAGACTTTTAAATTCTCAACTTTTGTGTTTCTTGAATAAGTATAACGATGTTTTGTGCTTAGGTGCATCTATTGTGTTAATTTAATCTACGCTATTTTCGTCAAAGATCGATTACCAATTAATTAATCTGCATTACGAATCCGAGCATTTAAATGGCGACAACAATAACACAACTGATGACAATTGTACTGATCCCATCAGCGATAACCCGTTAAACTCTACATTAGGTGCGCGATTTTTCATAATTAATTTGACGCAATTCCAGCTCAAAATAAATCGAGAATAATAAACGTTTTGACAATAGTAACTATTCTTCTCCAAACATAAAAGTGATTTCACCATCAAAATATGAACCATATACGGTTTTATTTTAATGATAATTTATATTTCTTTAATTGGGTTTCACAAATATGTCATCCTCCCGCTTTCAAAGTGTTAATTAAATAAGCATACCATTGTAGTGATTTAATGACTTGGTATGCCCACTGTTGTAGCTGCTAAATAAAGCTTATGAAATGCAGATACACGTCTAATAGCACGTTTCTCCACAAATTATTCATTATGTAAAAATTATTAATTTATTAAATAACTAAATGAGGCCAGACTGATTACTCGGCATTTGGTAGTTAATCAGGAGGCAATGAGTTGTAAGTTTAATTCACATAAGATATATCGGTTAGATACAATTACATTAATTAGCAGAGCTCTACTTCTTAATGTTAGGAAACAACTGTGCTATGCCAGTGGAGCTAAGGCCCTGACCAAGAACACGTGAAGTAACTATTCAGCACAAGGTAATTCTACATTTTAATTTAAGTAGTTTTTAATGGCGACAGTGCTTAATTATCGGTACGTTTTAGCCCATCGATCGGGATAGCCTTTGTTCAAACGTGTAGGACGTCGCTTGTAGTTGACGTCAAGACAGGGTTTTGTGACATATTTTCAGTACATGTGAAATAAGACAAAATAAGAGTAGACCACCTTTTGGATTGATAACGAAGGACTATAATTGTCCCATTGTTGTTTCAATGTTGGGCCAGAGTCGTACACGGTGGTCGATTGTGTTTGCTGTGGAGTGGATAGCTACTTTAGGTCTTCAGGATATCGAGTTTAAATTATTATATAGGATTTAAATGCACCCACTTGGAGTTGTGTCTCGCTACTGTGACCCACAAGTTCAAGTGGGTAACAATTATTCATATTTGTTTAATTTTAGACGAAGCATTTGCTGTGGTTATATCCAGGCAATGTTCGCCTGCATTATGTCCAATTACTAACATAGGGGAATATTTAAGAAAACCTTAGCTGTTCGTGACTCATTGTATTTGTCTTTATGAGCGTATATTTCAGCATGAAATGTTTGTAGGGTGTCATCAGAAGCTACATCATCTGGATCGAAGTCACGAGACACATACAGTGATGTGTAAAGCTCTGTGATCTTGTACCGTCGTTAATCATGTCCGAAAGACATACTAACATTTCAGCTCTATCAATACTTAATTCGTCTGTTCCATCGTGATCATCATTACTACCTGCCAGTTCCTCTTCCTTCACATCCATTCGTTGAGTTTCTTGTGGAGCTGATGGTGAATGAGATGATAAATCAGAACTTATGGGACACTTAGCTGCTTGTAGAAGAGATATATGCAGTGCAGCGTCGGTCAGTAAACATGCCCTCAAAAGTTTTTGTATAAGGTGTGCTGTCCATCATCTTTGGCAAGGAGTTCTTGTCATAGACAGTAGCCCACAGTCAGTCAGCACCTGCATCTTCAATCAATTTGCATTCAGCACCTATAAAGGACATCAGCTGGTGAAAATCACCAACACGTAGTAGTAGTAAATCATTGTTTTACATCACTTTTCGGCACAAATGGTCTTTTAAGTGACATTGTAATACGATAAGTCGATTGATGAGATAAATGATGTACAAATGATGATGTGAGGGTGGGGTTGATAGGGCATGGTGGGTTATTGAGAGCGATCTCCTTCGCTCGCCCGATAAGGGGTTCTGGGCATGTCTAGGGGATCCACCCCCAGACATGCCCAGATGGCCGGAGACTTGGGTTTCGCTGTGCAATTTAATGCTGAAACTCCGTGGCATTTTGCGCAGCTCCGCTATCCTCTGGTCGGATAGTCCCCAGAGTAACAATAGGAAGGGTAACTCCATTCATCCCCTGTGAGAGACCTAATATCAAACACTCTATTTCCGGTTATGCCTACAACAGCGCCTGCACTGGTGGGAGAGCTGCATTGGGACTGCAGTTGAGCCGAGGAACCAGTGTACGCCACTGGCAAACTGCCCGAAGATTATGGCCAGATACGAGGAGGCTGCAGCTTCCCTTGGATGATTTCTGTAGACTACAGCATGCAACTGACGTAACAGATACCTAATGACCCTCCCCAGATGGGGCATCTTCCACAACATGTTCTCTTACCCACGAGCTTGCAGTGCTATACCTTGCTTTACGAGCATAGCGTGCAACTATTTTAAATAGCGGGATACCTTGAATTTCACACGCCTCAAGACCGACCAATCAGACAGCGTTTGACAGCTGGCTCACAGCAAAGCCAGCTTGTTTCCGTTGGTATGATAGATCAGATAGATATAAGCTCGGAATCTCACACTGATGTCGTTGTGCTCCCTGTTCCCTGAATGGCAGCCACTATATGATCACTGGCCGCCATGACGAAATTCGGTACAACTTACTGTCCAAAATAAGAGATGCCCAGCTTGTACATATAATACGAAAACAGATAACTGTGCATGACAGATGAACAAGAGGTCAATTATTCGTGACTTTTTATGACATATTTATAAATCTGAAACATCCAATGAGGTTTGAATCTCAGACACACCCCCAAGATGACCACATGAACAGAATAACTGATTGTAGTACTCGATACAGCCAGGCTACTGCGGTAGCACTCGCGTGAGCCAAGGGAAGAGGGGATGGGAGGCGAAAAGTTCTACCACTAGCAGCCATCCTAGTACCCCACCACCAACACAAAGAAGTAGATGTTGGAACTGTGGATGATTGTTCTGCTTGATTTTCAAACTTTTCAAATACAGTGGCTGATCAAATGTAAGAGCTCTACAGCACATGCCACATTTTATTGCTTGAGACTGGACAAAAATAATTGTAATAAATACGGCTTCGTTTCTTGTGAGGGTTCAAGGGGATCAGTGCATTCATATACTCTCCACAATAATGTGGACAAAACACTTGCCAGTTAAGCGTTTTGGGGAATATAAGGTTAGGATACAACCACAAAGTGTCAACACACTCATTTGGCGCCATAAGAATTTCATGAAAATCGGTTAAGAATTGACAAAGTTATCAATAAAAAACTACCTTCATGTTGGACCATCGTCTACCGTTGGAAAGGGGGCAGACTATAAAAACGTTAAAAACAGTTTAAATATATATGTTGGCACATTATTTTGCTAGATTGTGGCATATAGTTGTATTTTTTGACCCGATAAACATGGGTCTAGACACCATTTTTTTCGGTAATGGCCGCCTAAAAGGGCCCAAAATCCGGTTTCCCCAGGGTTGAATTTGGTTGATTTTTTTTTGCAGCACCCTGAGACCCTTATGAACCAAAAAAACACAAAACTTGTTTTTTATCGAAAATGTCCGGGTTAGCCAAATTTACTGTCAATTCTTACTGGCCTACTACTGAATTTGGTCATTCACTCTCAGCGTCAACTCGCCACGGCTGAACCTGGTCATACACTCTCAGCTTCACCTCGCCACTACTGAACCTGGTCATACACTCTCAGCTTCACCTCGCCACTACTGAACTTGGTCATACACTCTCAGCTTCACCTCGCCATTACTGAACCTGGTCATACACTCCCAGCTTCACCTCGCCACTACTGAACTTGGACATACACCCCCAGTTTCACCTCGCCACTAATAAACTTGGTCATACACTCTCAGCTTCACCTCGCCACTAATGAACTTGGTCATACACTCTCAGCTTCACCTCGCCACAAATGAACTTGGTCATACACTCTCATCTTCACCTCGCCACTACTGAACTTGGTCATACACCCTCAGTTTCATCTCGCCAGTACTGAACCTGGTCATACACTCTCAGCTTCACCTCGCCACTACTGAACTTGGTCATACACCCTCAGTTTCACCTCGCCAGTACTGAACTTGGTCAAACACTCTCATTATATGATACTTAGCTGCTGCTCTACGTCAGAGGTGAGCAATGTGATTGTTTTGGAACCGGATAGTCCTCGGGATTATCCCTAAATAAGGCTTACAGGTGTGTGGAGATTATCTCTAAATAAGTCTTACAGATAAAAAATGAAAATGAATCAGGCTTTAGGACACCTTTGTGCACATATAGGCTAAACTGGGCCAGGAGAACCTCCTGAGGATGATTGAGATGACACTTTCCCCCAGACACAGGATTCGAAATTCGAGCCCTGGTGGTCTGAGGCCGAGCACGCTACCTCTCGGTCACGGAGGCTCCCCACAATACTGACTTTCACACGTAGATGGGGAAGAAACATTTTTGTTTCTTTCAAACCGCCGAGACCGGGAACCGAACCCTCGACTCTGGCGTGAAAGGCAGCGGTGCTAACCACTACCCTAGGGCCCCCGCCAAAGTCTTACAGATACAAAACCTCCGCTTCCCTCTTTCCAGCCCCCGCTGTCAACATAGGTTTGATGCTTTTACCATACTATACACTCTCTAGGGCGGGGGCCCTGGTGCAGTGATTAAAGCTGCCTGCTTGAAAAATGGGTGATCGCTGGTTCGAGTCCCACTCTGGCCTTCAAATAAAAAAAGTTTCTTCTCCGCTCAGTCGTAAAGATATAAATGTATGAGGAGCCTGCGTGATCGAGAGGTAGCGTGCTCGAACTCTGATCGCCAGGGTCCGAATTTCGAAGTCCCAAGCAGATTAGAAGAAAAATTAATAAAGACAATTCTGCATTCTGCTCGCCATTTCAGCTATGTAGTATAGATGGGGCTGCCGAGCAAATGATTTAAAACACTCACAGTGGTTGGGTGTGTGATTCATATCAAGGTCCAAATAACTACGATTTTCTCGTCAATTTAGCAATGTTCATGTCATTTTTTGCGTAAAATATTGAAAATTATAGATTCAAATATTCTTTAAAAATGTAATCAATCTCGTTACATCCAGGTTATGTGTCTGGATATATAAATACCAGCTTAAATTAGAAGTCACATGCTAACTGGTTTTAATCATGTTAATTACACAGACTATTAAATCCTAAACTTTTGTGTTTCTTAAGTAAAAATAACGATGTTTTGTGCTTAAGTGCATCTATTGTGTTAATTTAATCTACGCTATTTTCGTCAAAGATCGATTACCAGTTAATTAATCGGCATTGCAAATCCGAGCATCTAAAATATGGCGACAACAATAACACAACTGGTGACAATTGAACTGATCCCATTAGCGCTAACCCGTTAAACTCTACATTAGGTGCGCGATTTTTTATAAATAATTTCACGCAATTCCAGCTCAAAATAAATCGAGAATATAAAGCTTTTGACAAAAGTATCTATTCTTCTTCAAAAATAGAAGTGATCTCACCATCAAAGTGTGAACCACATACGGTTTTATTTTAATGTTAATTGATCTTTTTTAATTGGGTTCCACATATGTCATCCTCCTGCTTTCCAAGTGTTAATTAAATAAGCATACCATTGAAGTGATTTAATGACTTGTTATACCTACTGTGCTCGCTGCTAAATGAACATTATAAAATGCAGATACACGTATAACAGCACGTTTCTCCACAAAATATCTATTATGTAAGTATTAATTAATTAAATGACTAAACGGACCAGACTGATTACCCGGCATTTGGTAGTTAATCAAGAGGCAATGAGTAAGTTTAATACACATAAGATATATCGGTTAGATACAATTGCATTAATTAGCAAAGCAAAGTTAGGAAACAACTCTGCTGTTCCAGTGGAGCTAAGGTCCTGATCAAGGTAAGGTGAGGTAACTACTTAGCACAAGGTAATTCCACCTTCTCATTTTATTTTTTTTTAAAGGCGACATTGCGTAATAATTATCGGCACGTTTAAATAGCCCATGGGGATGGATTTCGTTAAAACGTACAGGACGTAGCTTGTAGTTGACGTCAAGACATATTTTTTGCTGACATATGCTGACTTTAAATACAGGGCGGGGGCCTTAGGGTAGTGGTTAGCACCGCTGCCTTTCACGCTAGCGTTCGGGGCTCGGTTCCCGGTCTCGGCGGTTTGAAAGAAACAAAAATGTTTCTTCCCCATCCACGTGTGAAATTCAGTATTGTGGGGAGCTTCGTGATCGAGAAGTAGCGTGCTCGGCCTCAGACCGACAGGGCTCGAATCTCGAATCCTGTGTCCGGAGAACAGTGCCATCTCATTCATCTCACCATCCCCAGGAGGTTCTCCTGGCCCAGTTTAGCCTATATGTGCACAAAAAGTGGCCTAACGCCCGATTCATTCATTCTTTTAGTACATGTAAGCAGAATCAAAGCAGACCACTCTTTGATAAAAGCGGACTGAAATTGACCCGCTGGTTCAATGTTGGGCCAGCGTCGTTCACAACAACAGTGATAACCTGTTAATAAAACCGATCAAAATGATTATAGTCTGGTGAATCGTTTCAGGGTTAATCTATGATTAAATATGAGGTTTCCTCTTCAGTTCATTCTACAGGAGCTGAGTAAATATAACATACTTTTAGTGTGGGAGAATAAAACTCGTGACACGTTCCAATTTGCATGTACCGGTAGTATGAATATTAGCTTAGCATGAGCCTCTACATGCAAAACATGCTCCAACACTTAACATTGATGAGTTGTGTGTAGTATTATCTTTAGCCTAACAGGAACATCTACAAGCAAAACATGCTCCAACACATTCGTCGATAACCAAAAAACCAAAAAAAGTCCGGAATTACTCGCTTGCTGAGAGTTGAATACTGGCATAAATGACAAGTCCATCGATAGCTATAAATGAACATGATATAATGTAGGCTGAAAGATTTCTGAAAATGTTATACGCTTGATACTAAATCATGAGTGTCACGCCAATACAGAATACAACTTCAATATGTGTTCAAACTTCTATTGCTGATAAATGTGATTGTCTTCTCTCCTCTCCCGTCATATTGCCTCATCGTTTCTCCTTTCTTCCTTCTTCTCCTTTCCTTTACTTCTTCACTACGTCATTTGGCATCATGTATTGTATCTTCTTACCTGTTAGTGTATTTGTGACTGATAAGTTCATGTGATCATCAGTCTGTGATACATACTTTTTACGTGATTTATTTATCACTTTTTTACATGTTTCTCGAATCGTCTCTTCTTGTATGACATAAATGGGCTCGCCTGTAATGGCTATCTTCTCTGCTTTGTTTCATGTAGCGGGACACTTTGACAAAACATATGTTTTAAGTCTGTTGATAAAAAATTGATGTGACTCATCTTCTCAAATGCCAGTCAAACCAAATCTGCTCTCCATTTCTTCAGCTTATTCACTTACTCATTTTCGTTTTGTTTTCTATCAAACACAATTGATTGCTCGACAAATGTTTTTTTACTGCTTGATCGTATAACTCCTCAAATGTATTTTTCAGCTCAGTCCAATCCTCTTTAGCTGTAATACCACTCATGTTGAGAAGCAGTGGAAAAAATATTAACTTATCTTGCTCCGTTATCTTTCTATAAGCCACACATTCTTCAAATCTTCTTGCAAACGTCTTACAATTTCTATTTAATTTTCCAGAAAATTTATCTGGCAACAGACCATTACAAATATCACTTTTATTACCTTTTTCTCGTTCCTCCATGATGTTTGCACCATGTCCTATTTTTCAGGGTATTTCCATCTTTGCGATGCCGGAGCTTCTTGTTCCATCCAATGAATATTAAGCTCTGTGTCTGACACAAAAATGTTAGTCCACATATCCACTTAATTTAAAGCCCCATGTTCGACTACTTGGTGTCAATTACCGACTTGTGGATTTGTCGATAACCACCTTAGTCCAGGACCTTATTACTCGCTTATTGAAATCAACCAAATTCAGGAATAATCTTTCAAAGCACTTCATACTGCATTACCTAATTCAGAAGTGTATGCTAATCTGAAAATAAATTTACCTATAATAAACTTCTCAGAAAAAAATATAAGATTAGCTAAAAGGAAATGCTATAATTCTTTGTTTAATATGTATGAAAGGGACGTAAAAATCAAATGGTCGACAATAAATGATATCCTGCAAAGGACAAAGACAAGAATAAAAGAACATTTATTGGCATTTTCAAATGTGATAATAATACATTTTCTGGTAATCAAAATATTTCTAACCAATTTAATAATTTTTTAAACCTGGACTAAAATATGGACTACCTACAAAACAAACTACCTATACTTTTTAATATGAATGAAGTTAGTGATGACACAGTACATATTTTTTTTATTAATTCAAGTTCTAAAAAAGCTTTAATAGTTTTAATAGGTATTTTCCAAGACCAGCTTAAAATAGCTAAGGTCACACCCCTTTTTTAAAAAAAGATCATGTTTATTCAATAACGATAGAGCAATTTCTTCATTGTCCTCTGTATCGAAAGTATTTGAAAAAATTAATTTAATCAATTGTACAGTATTTTGGAGGTAATAAATAATTTTATCCTATACAATATGAGTTTAGAAAATGTGAAAGATATGGATGATGGAAATGTGCCATGTGGATTTTTTTAGACTTGTCTACGGCCTTCGATACCTTGGATCATAATATTCTTCTGCAGAAATTAGGATTTTACGGCCTCTCAAATTCCGTCAAAGATTATTTAAAAAGTATTTGATACACAAAGAACAATATTATTTTTAATTCATTGTGCGACATTCATGTAGCTTCAGCATAACATTGTTGTTCTCCATCAAATCCATTTATAACATAAATTGTGATATGATCAATACAGAATCGGATAATTTTAAATTGAATAACACAGACAGACAGACAGACAGACAGATGTGCAGAATATAGATTGAAAGAAAAGTATTTGCCAGGAGACTATCATTTGGTAACTAAGCATGAGAGCCACCTGAAAAAAAACACATAATAGTTATAAAAACGATACTTATACAAAAAATACATTTTCATAGAAAACGCTTGCCAAAGCATATTAGCTCAAAGATAAATTGCTGCAGAAGAGTTTGAAAATAGCAGTGATAATATGTATTTTCCCCAACAGTAATATATATTGTGACAGATGGGTGTTGCACATATTGTCTCATTTGGATGTGAAAAGTTACACCGCAAGTATGTAAATTGGCCGATCTACCTTTCCACATCCAAGATGACGATGTAAAATAAAGTGTAATTATTAATAGCAAAACAAACAAAAAGTTGATTACAAATTTGTATTAAAATATTTGTATTTAAACAAGCATAGCAGTTTTGTCCTAATTATTGTAAAAATATAGGATATTAATCACTTTGTTGAATTTTCTTTAAAAATCACATTTCATCATACGCAATATATTCACACGTTATGTATATCTTTAATAAGATGATATAATATTATTACAGGCTCTTGTATCTCACATTGGGTGACCAATAATTGCTATATTATTCCGACATTTTATGTATGACCTGTATGATATAAACTGAATGAGACATAAATAAAGATTAATAATTTATACAAAACAAATAAAAATAGTTTTGAGGAGGGGTTATATTGTTATTGCATTTTTTATTATAAATTGCGAATTGACATATTTAATTATCATGTTTATTCTATTATATCTAAAAAACAGTAGCTAATTGATAGTTGTGTATTTATTTTGTATTCTTAGCAGAATGTGGATGTATTGGTGGTGGACTTGTCTCATCTGGACGCCAGTTAATTCTCAGTATCTAAGAGGTTATTTGGGGAGTTATGAGCCACAGAAGATGCTGATGCTACATGACCATAATGTATGTCTTAGTAACATACATCATATGTCACTCAGTCAAACAATAATACATAGCTTTCGTTGTGTGAAATTCAAAGTTTTGCATTGCTTAATAAAGAAAAATACAGGTGAATATAATAAACTACGATTGCAAAATAGTTCATATTGTGGATCAATATGGCTACAGGAAATAACACAAACATCATACAGACAAAATATTTTAATTGATGTGAAGAGAAGCCATAACATACATTTAAATATACTGCATTTTAACTTTTTCTTGTCAAGATATATTCCCTGTCATCAACATGGTATGTCTCTTAGTTATTCAAACTTTCAAAACGAAACATACTGTGGTATTCGCATGCCTTGGGATGTTATCGTGAAAGGCAGTCAAATGTTGATTCATTTATCTATAGCAGAATATAAATATTACTCATTGCAGGTATATTACAGTAGTTTTCGCCCTATGTGGATTGTAAATATTTCGCGAATTTCAACTAGATTCTGTGACGTATATTCTGCATTTGATACTATAAAGCCTTTCATATTTTTTCATATTGTTATAAGATCATATACATATTATGTAATGTCACACCCAGAAAATTATCTTCGGCTCCATATGTCGCTGAATAATTTGTTCAAAACTCATATGGTAATCTACGACGGACCTGGGAATTTTTCACGTAATATTTTTGAGATGAGAGAATCACAGCTGAACGTCTCTAGATACATTCAAACAACTGCATTTCTGGCTTATATAAATATAAACGTACTGGACTTAAAGTTAAAGTCCTCTACTATTATTAATATCACTACAACCTATAACAAACAGAATACTGCTCCTTGTGTTAACTTCGTGAGTGGATTAATTCGTGCAAAGTCAAATAAATGGCAAAACATGGCCTGCATGGGGACAGTAAGTTTACCTAATCATGAACTATTTATAGAATTTACAGACTTCACATTTACTGGACCTAATATGCTGACTGATCTATCTGATTCTGTTTGTCAATATGGAGGACTATTTGTGCAGTTTAACAGCGGAAATCAACAGTATGAATTCTGTGAATCGCTCCATAATTACACACTGTACACCGGCAATCAGTCCTTTACTTTTATAGTCGTCTGGTTCTCGGGATATTCACAGGGAGAATTGAGGGCTTCTCTCACTGTATCAGAATGCAAGACGTCTTATGCAGAATTCTATTTACCCAAGACAGCATTATCGTTGGCAAACATATTTTACCGACCACATTTATCAAAGCCCTGCGAGGTATTTATATGTCCAGCTCTACATAATCATCATCAGAGACGATTTACTGTACAATTTGGTCCGCATTCTTTGGGAACTGCTGTTCTCTCAGTTATGCATTTTAACACTTTGAGTGCATGTAATCCAGAAATTAAATATGACCAGGAGCCAGAAATTAGAATTAAATCTATAGCACTGGACAACTGGCCTCTTCATTTGAAGCACAACATAAGGCAGTCATCATGGTCATATCACAACCTCACTGATAACATTGTTATGAAGTTTGATTATTTACATATGGCAAACGTTTCTTTGGGATATTTATGTAAACCGGGAATGACTCGGATACAAATGGCTGTAGTTTTTAGACAATCAGGCTGTGAAAGGCAGGGTAGTGCTGACTCATTTTATTTTAAACCAGTTCCTGTTAACAAGATACCTTCATTGTGTGGCATCTGTTGGGCCGACGCATTTATTTTTACACCTACTAGCACCGGCAGTGAAGGATATCTGAACTTTATATACGAAGATACTGGGCATATTCAGGATGGACATGATATAATTATTGGCTATGCTAGGTGTCATGAGAAATGTAGAAATTACAGATACATCCTATTAGTGAGGACATTAGATGATAAAACTGTACATGAATATACAGCAGGTGTCGGACAGGCAACTTATACAGGAAAATACCATAGGGGATTCAGGCTGACAATATTACCACCAAGCAAATTATGTGATGAACACTTGCAGTGCGAGTTACAGTTGGCTATTAGTCATGGGCGTTTCATTAATGTAATACACACAACTAAGTATCGGCAGTCAACACTTCGTTTCCATGAAAAAAGGTAATATAAATATCAGTAGAGAATATATAGCATGCATGCCTAAGCCTAAGAAATAAGTGTTGCGTTGAGATAATTATTATTTTGAAATCAATCCAAAGATAAGTTTAGACTGACTATGTGGCTGCACCAGATTTTTGAGTCGTGTGTTGTGAAGATAGAATGGTCACAAATAGAGGTAGGTAAGGCAGGCTATAAGGCAAACGAGTTCACTAGTCAGATGGATATTTATTAATATTAGCATTATATCTTCTTTACAGAGTATGCATTTATTTTTGATTGATTTCGTCTATCTATCTAACCTTTTATGTGCATACCATATGCACTGTAGTCTACTGTACGGTACTGTACTGTACTGTACTGTACTGTACTGTACTGTACTGTACTGTACTGTACTGTACTGTACTGTACTGTACTGTACTGTACTGTACTGTACCGTACCGTACCGTACCGTACCGTACCGTACCGTACCGTACCGTATCGTACCGTACCGTACCGTACCGTACTGTACTGTACCGTACCGTACCGTACCGTACCGTATCTCCCTTAGTATTTTTTACTTAGGCTTGGTTGTGATATAGGGTACTAGCGTGTCCTTGTATTGGCTGAAGCTGTTACTGCATACATGCTACGATATGATTTGGACAGATACAAATAAATTTGTCAGCATGTTTAGATATCGTATATTTGTACACGATTACATGTAGCATTCTAAGTTGTAAAATGTAAACTTATCTCTCTAACCACCAGATTAGCGTCGTGGAATGATGCTCAGAGACAATGTGAATCTCAGAATATGACACTTCTTCAGTATAACAGTGAAGAATTTCCAAATGGATTGATTCTGGACCACTTTCCCAAGAACTTTCTTTTCGGAGATGTTCTATTCTTGGGATTGAGAAGAAACAGAAAGGTTTGATTCTTTACGATAAGTGATTTCTATTTTCGCTATAGATTTATTTAAACATTACGACAGTGAATAACAAACCGTTCATCACGAATTCATTGATGAATATTTCTAAATAACTTATTCATTGTAAATAAATCTAGCAAATTAACTTACTTGACATTTTTGATAATCAATCACAATGATCTAATATTACTTATTTTCTTATTTCATTGATACTTATATAATTGTATGTACCGTGATTACGATCACCCGCTCATTACAAACCAGAAATGTCAATGAACTACCCCTTAAGTACTGTATTGCAGGGACAGTTCAGCAACTGGATAAATAAATTTCCTCTGAAAGTAACTAATTGGTTTGACCCCAAAATAAACAATCTCATCTATATCGCGACACTTACTCTGAACAAAGGTGTTTGGATAAGAAATGAAAGTAAGTCTATTGTGGACAGCAAACAGCCGGAGATTTCACAATTGAAAAACTGCACAGCTGCCGTTACACAACAGGGTCTACTTATGTATCCGTGGTTTGTGGTACATTGCGACACGGAATATGAAGCATCCTTTGTGTGTCAGGATATTAAATCACATTCTCCACCGGTGAAAGTAGCTGTCAATCGTACATGTGATGGTCACTGGTTTATGATTAATGGATCCAGCAAGTGTTTCTCAGTATTCTGGCAAGAGGTCGCTCTATCATTCAATGACGCTCAAAATATATGTTCTGCACAAAACTCCTCAGTCTTTAATGTCGATGTGATGTCTCGAATTGTTTCAAAAATGGAAGGCTTCCAATTAAAACTCGACCTATTAAGCCTATTAGAAGAGGATATTCATAACCAATATTTTGTACATTCAATTAGTGCTTCAGACATGTACAATTCTATTTTTGGAAAACTTTTGGCAGCAGACGCAAGACATAGTCGCTTGCCTTCTATGATTACCAACTTCTTTAATATCTACGGCGAGTTTAATGTTTTTACATTTTTTGCATACTTAAACAATTCTTGTAGTGTGATAGAAAAGAGTTGGATTAGCTTTCTTGTCGATGCTGCAGATACGTTCAAGTCGAATAAAATAAGGGGTTGGGGAGTAAAATGTAGGTCTTGCTCTGAGCCTCTGAACGTTACGGGTGTAATATGTGAGAAGGACAGCAAGCCATACACCATCAGCTGTTTAAGTCAACACTTTGAGTGTAATGATAGAACTTGCATAGTCGACATTTATAGATGTGACTCAGTAATCGACTGTTTTGATGGCAGTGATGAAGACCATTGTGACATTCATATAAATAACATGACAAATCAATTTGTTAATGTACCTTATTTACTCCCAGGGATGAATATCATGTTAATTCATTCAATATGTGATGGGATTTATATCAACAGAGCACTGAGTCATGAAGAGGATATCTGCTTTAAATACAAACTGAAACAAATAACTTTGTCATCCACTGCACAAACAGATTTATTTGCACATAAAAAAGCAATCAATATCATGACTGACGATATATTTATGTTGCTTGTTAGAGAAAAACAATTGTGCTTGAAATCACAAAAACATGTCATGGCACAACTAAATCATGTACAGCAATTAAGCTGGGATATGCAATTCAATACAATAAGAAAGCTAACGAAATGTTCTGACTTGAGGGATGTGTGCATTGTTGGAGCGGATGGAAGCTGCGACGCATCAGAATCTGTCTTTGCATGTGCTGATTTCAGCTGCCCAGGTTTATTTAAATGTCACAGAGATTACTGTATCTACATGTCATCAGTTTGTGATGGACAATATGATTGTGAAGAAGGTGATGATGAGATATTCTGTCCGTTTTCGTCTTGTCCGGGATTGTTAAAGTGTCGAGGAGAGACTCGGTGTGTGAGCAGAGAGGAGATTTGTGATAACATTGTAAATTGTCTACATTCTATGGATGATGAGATCAGTTGTAATAATTGTCCAGTGAACTGTGAATGTAGTGGTTATGCTATGATCTGTCACTTGGAAAATTCAATAGAAAAAATAAAACACAATGGGACAAATTACATTAAAGGTCTCATATTAAAAGGTGTTCAGAAGCAATTGTTTATTAACAACATTTTTATTTCCAGACTAGTTTACTTGAATGTTTCGTATTGCGTCATAGAAAACATCTTGCCTTCACGCATTAAATATAGCGTGCCGTCTTTTATTTTAATTGCATCATTTCTTCAAAATAAGCTTACTGATGCTAATTTTCTTTCTGCTAGTATATTCCAAAATATAGTATTTCTGGATTTGTCTTTCAATCGATTATCAATATTTATGTATGAGCAATTTTCTGCTCTAAAGGAATTGATAGTCTTAATTTTAAGAGGTAACCCATTGATAAGAATCAGTCTGGATCACGCACCTCCTGGTAGCATGTTATATGTGCTGGATTTACAACATATATATCATTATTCAAATCTATACATTATATTTTCCAAACATATAAGCAATCAAATTAGAGTAAAGGTATCAGAGTTATTATTTTGTTGTATTCTGGATCAAAATATAAAATGCACATACAATGAAAATGGCAAAATATGCATTGGTTTATTTTGGAATACCTGGTCAAAGCTAATTTTTTATATTTTTTCCATTATGGCATTGGCCATATCTCTAATGGCCAACATTAGAAATATTATTCAAATAATGACACCGACGCCTCTCCATAGCAGGAAGAAATATTATTGTATTACTGTTTTTAATAACTCAATATCTGAATTTCTAACATGCCTATATTTATTTTCGCTGCTCGTAGCAGATGCCACAAAGGTTAATGTTTTATTCTGGACACTAAATCCAATCTGCCTTATTCTGAAAATTATCAGCTATATATCTATTCAGACAATGATTATTTTGAAAACACATGCACTATTTTGTATGTCTCTGCAGATTTTATATCCTTTCAAACACCAGAATGGTTATTTGAAATGGACAGCGCCAATGTCTTTCTTCGTTTGGTACATTGCTTCAAGCTCTTCTTTTAGCACTTATTTTGAGAAATTGGATGAATTATGTTCTATAGCGAAGTGTTCTGAAGAGAACACGCTCAACTTGCTTCTATTTGTGGTTTGTGTCACACAAACTCTGGCAATATTATCCAGTATACTAATTGCGATAAAAGTATACATAGTTCTCGAGGAAAATAATACAACTTGGGCTAAGCTTCAAACCGAGCAGAGACATTCAATCAACAGTTTTAGTGTGATTTTAAAACTTACATGCTCTCTAATTTCACATTTGCCATTGCAGTTTTGTTTACTCAGTCTTCTGGTTGTTAAATTAGTTAAGGTGTTATATGCTGAATTATTTTGTCGACAAGTGTTTTTGTTTGTTTTGCCAATAAATGTTGTATGTTTCTCCTTGGTTTCAATTTATCGCAACTAAGTGTAACATATTATTTGACTGGCTGGACACATAGAAGCAATTCGGGGTCTGTAGGGTACAATATCTTAAGTTACACATTTATTTATTTATGTGGAGTATAATCCGCTAACACTTTTAATGTGAGCATATATCATTAAATATATCTAATATATATAATGCATTGATGGTTCAAGTGGCAAAATGTGTCACTGTACTCGCAATGGTATAAATGTGTATTTAAATTCATCAAATAACAATATTAAAATATATATATATATATATATATTGTTTTTGTTCACGTGATGTTGTATGTAATAGCAATAAACATGCTATTGTGTGTATATCATCCTACAGACAAAGCTATGTTTACAATAATTAGCCAAACATATTTTGAATGTCGTTATGCTGCTACAGATCAGAAATTATTGTGGTTCTGGAAATTATAAATGTTAAATTGTGTTTCAAATATTATCTTTAATGTTATTATTGTCCAATAAAATGTAATTATATCGTGGCAATAGTTTGTTGTCTGTTGCAACGATTTATAACCCGTGGTCATGACTTGTGATCCGTGGCCATCATTTATATGACCACGATTTAAAACTCATGAAAGATTTATTTCCCGTGGGCACGATTTATAACCCTAGTAGGAACAATATACAACCAGGGGCAAATCCCACAAAGAATCCTAAAATTTAGATTATCTTAACTTTCTCTTTTTTGCATTAGAAAAGTTAAGATGATCTTAACTTTTCTAATACAAATGAGAGAAAGTTAGGATGATCCTAATTTTTTGATGTTTAGTGGGACGGGCCCCTGACCATAAAAAATTGCAAGAAAACGTTTTTTTTTGGTATTTTTGATCAGTACATCACCTGTGAAGTACATGTCAAATGTTTTCCGGAATTTAACCACGGCAAAGGGTTTATATGATGAATTTTTAAAATGGCTGCCAAATGAGTTAATCTACACCAATGTACTCAACTAAATACTGTTTTAAAGTTGCTTTTTACTGCTACAAGTTAGAATATGATAACATTTAACAAGTCTAGTGGTAGGATGGTATATTATTGGAAAGATTTTAAAATGTATTAACCCTTTAGGCGCTAAAATCCGTTTTGAATTTATTTACTAGCAGAATAAAGTACTGTTATTCGGAATTATTTTATTAGCAAATTTTATTTTTGTTATTCAGAATAAAAAGTGTGTTTCATTATCGCCACTTTCCATTGTTGGGTATCAAAATAAACAAATATGAATACTTTTTTACCCACTTGAAGTTGGGAATCGCGCTAGTAAAACGCAATAATAAGCGGATGTAAATTTAAATAAGACTACTTAGCAGGTAAATGGTTGATGGGGATGTCATATTTGATTTACAAATATCAAGCATAATGCTGTATTGGTATAAACATATTTATTTGGATTTCCAAGTAGCACAAGTGCTAATACAAAGGATCTCCGGTATACATAATACATGATCATAGTACAAAAAACAATAAATCGATCGTTGTTAACACATTGAAAATAAAATATACATATAATTATTTGAAATGATTAGATAAAAATAACAAAGTTAAAAAAATCATTGTTAGAGATTTTAGCACAAATTCCTAAATCGTCCAGATATTCGTGCACATATTGAAAAATAAATCTGTTGTTGCGGTTGTCTAATAGTTCAGAACCAAATAATAAAAGTCGAGTAGTAAAATGCTGTTGGTCAGGTATAATATTTTTGAGTTTTGAAAAAAGCATATTTCGTTGTTGGGTAAACTGTGGACATAGAAAAAAGTAATAATGAGGTGTTTCAAGTGTATCACCACAAGAACAATTAGGGCAATTAATACAGTGTCTCTGATAAAGATGAAAGTTGAGTGAGGAAAAATTTAGTCTAGCCTGGGTCAGGGTTGGGGTCGATTATAATCATAATCGTCGATTACGATTTTTAATCGATTACATTGTAATCATAATCATAATCGTAATCATATTTTTTGAAATCGTGTAATCATGATTATAATCATAATCGAGAAAAAAATATGACCTGTAATCGTAATCATAATCGTAATCGATATTCTAAAAGCACTGTAATCATGATTATATTAAATCGTAATCATGATTGTTTTGAGTATATATCAAAATAAAGAATATATCACGTGAAGCGATTTTTATATTAATAAAAAAATAATTCAACTATTTAGAACAGTTTGGTAAATTTCGCTTTGTACATACATATATACGCATATATGCGTGTGTTTTCGCTCAGTTCCATGCGTAAATGCATTTATAAATGTGGATTATCAAAAAGCACAAGACATACAGCGTGTGTTGGTTTGATGTGGGTACAACGTCGTAGATACTGGTCCGGCATTGGGCCAGCTGTGGATCAAGTCTCACGTTTGATGCGTGTCCAGGGTTGTTAGTACAGCGGATAAGCAAGAATAGTGTGCACTTTATGATAAAAGCATGGAATTTTTTATGATATCTACAAATTATAAGGTTCCTTTGAGCCATTTTGAATTTGACCTCTGGTGACCGCTAGAGGTCAATGACCTTGAATATCCATTTTAGCACTATATATTATCATACAATCATTCTAAATTCATTTGATAGGTCAATTAGGTTAAGAATGGTAGGTGCAGTGACCATGGACCAGTGGTGTACTATGAGAGCACAACAAAGTGTTCAGTTTAACTTTTGTGTCAAAACACTTTCATTGTAGTCCATCCTCATGCTGTTGTATGTTAGAGTCATTCGCGAAGATGATTTTCAACTCTACGTGGAGTCACTGACGAAAGTTGTCCCATGGATGTTTGCTCTCGACCACACGCATAATAGTATGTGGCTACCTGTACACACTCGAGACATGATGTTGCTCTCTCAGAAGCATCTAAATGGCCTAGAGGAATTCCGTGCTGGGAAATTGATGGTGCACAAGACAGATAATATTTTTTCTGCCATGGCCATGGGCCAATGTCATGAGCAGAAAAATGCTATCATCAAAGGATCCGGTGGTGCAGTAGGTCCTACCTACAATCCGCCAGCTCACAGGCGTTGGATGGTGGCTGATCCCGAAGTAGCAAGGATGATCGCCGAATTCGAGGATGATACCACGGGATCACACCAAAAAGACAGCACCATCACCATGAACAGCATCCAGGAGTCCAAGCAACATTTGTCAACGATGTTAGGTCGCTATCCGTAATGGTTGAAGAGATGGGCAGACAATTCCCAGAGGAAAGCGAAGATCTCTCGGTCTAGACACCAGAGATATCATGAACGTCACTGTTTGGGAAACAGTGAGGAATGTTGAAATACTTGGTGAAGAACAAAGAAAGACTTGTCTGCAAAACCTATCACAGAATCACTACATAGAAACAAGCTATCGCTGTTCAGTCGCCCATCTGTGAAACCTAAATCAAAAGACAAGGGGCAAGTAGCTTCTCTTTTTTCTAGCTTGTATATATCTTCCCAAACCAGAGACAGGAATCTCGATCATTTTTTCACACATGATAATCAAGCTGTCCCTCTCTTTGGGAGGCAAGCTGGGGCTTGGTACAAAGGCAGACATCCTACATGGCATGTCTTGAAAAAGAGACAACACGACCAGTAAGCGCCCCTGTTGTAAACGCTAAATTCTTGGATGGTGCAGCCATTGTGCAGATGCTGAATCCCGGAACAGCAAAAAAAGTTCCAAGATTATTGAGGCATGGAGTTTACACCATAATATATCTTCTCATCTAGATATAGCCAATCGTGTGGACGTCATCTGGGATGTGTACAAGCCAGTACAGTACAATCACAGCCAGGGAGAATAGAGGCGAAGGGGTCCGAAGACAAGTACTCCCTACCACAGTAATGGTATTCCCCAAAACTGGAAAGACTTCCTGCGTGTGGACGACAATAAAACGGAACTATTCCGGTTCTTGGAACAACCAGTGACGAAAAAGGAAGGTGCAGCCATATACGCAACTTTGGACGGGAATGTGTGACTGCACTGACTGAAAAGAATAATAATAAGAGATATTCACAATGATTATTATATTAATTTGCAATAACGTGTTGGTATAACATATCTGTATTTCTGCCATCACTACTCACTCCGATTGAAGTAGATATCACATATTTTAGCACCAAGAAAGGCCATTGACCTTCAAGGTCATTTACTTTCAAGGTCAATAGGTTAAAACCTTTACTTATATATATATATAACTAGAGTGTTTCAAGTACAAACTAATTTCAATTTAGCTAAAAATAATAATTTATGATGACACATGGTGTGAAAATGGCAAATTTTAGATATTCGTATTCAATGACCCCTGACGGTCAACAAAGGTCAAATTCCAGGTGGCTCCACGTCTGAAAATAAACTTCAAGGTATGTAGAACCCCTAAAAAAAATTCCATGGTTTTAACATAAAGTGCACACAAACTTCAAATTTGATACTATGCTAATGTGACTGTACATAAACACTACATAACAACTTTTAGGTGGCCCTTGCGAGTTATTTTTAGTAGGGGTCGCCAAGCATGCTACACCCCCCCTCCCCCGCCTTCGCACCTATAGTTGACTATAGGTAGACAATTGATGATTAATGAGGTATGACTATAGCAGCGTTTATAAACCTAGCACCCATTGCATACCAGCATCCAGATAAAATGTAAAAAATGGCACAAGTCATTATTATCTCTGTTTATTAACTTTGGTTGACGGGAACAGATCGAGACGACCTCTGCGAGGCACGTCAACAATATTAGTGAGTTAAAAATATATAATAAAATAATAAGTTGTAACATTGCTGTAGGCAGACATCTCCAGAGTGTAAACGGTTAATTGCAATTAACATCATCCTGTGGTCACTTGGATTAACCCTTTACGAGAGACTTTCACAATGTTTTTATATTTAAGTGAATACTTTCTTGTTTTGTCGTTCTCAGCCAATTAAAACTGTCCGGAGCAATAATAATGTATATTTCTGGGTATTTTTGTTTTATTTTAAAGATTAAAGGTATGGCTACAGCTACAATTCGGTTTCAAATAGGCCTATATGTATATTTTGCGATAACCTTCACCTGATGCTTAGCAGTGAAATATCAATATATTATCACAATTTGTATTGGAAGATCTATATTTAAATGCTAACATGGGGGGGGGGGGAACAATAATGGCATGTTAAATCGCCTTCAAAACAGTACATACCGTGTTGCATGTCCTAGAAAACAAGGATGCCCAGCCAACACAGCTTGTTGATCCAATATCGGCCTAATGTTGGGCCAGCGACCCTGAAAATTTGTCATTAATTACCACTTGGGGGGCGGGGGGACGGCGGCGCAAATTACCACTATATTTTTCTGAAAGCTATATATCTTCCAATGTCATTTCTGCATGATAGCAGTTTGGATTCGGTAGCTTTACGATTTTACAGTTATAATAGTGAACCCTATTTGTATAAATAAAAATGCATTTTGGCGCCATTTTTTTTAACGTGTTTTTCAGTAAATATACAATGAGAGCTTCATTTAGTTATGTGTACGCAAGAAAGTAGAAACAGCTGCTATGTCAATAACCTTAAATATACTCATTGTAATATTTTACTGTGGTGCTTACCTCACTTGAACCCTCGAAAGGTCATCAGAGGTCATCAAAGGTCACCAAAGGTCATCACCAGGTACATTTTTAAACTAATTTCATTTTTTTTCAATTTTATGTCTGGCTGGACATATATTTTGTACGTGCCATAATCGATAACCATGACGCACATAGCTGTGAAATAATAGCTTGACAGTGACAAAAAATAATACATTGAACAATGGAACAATATCAATTCGACGACGTTTTTCTCCGGTAAAAAAGCATGTAATTAATTATTAATACACATTGCTAACATATTTCAGAGGTAACATATGGACCGACATACCCCATGTATGCACTACATTGGGAATATCACCTTAAATGGATATGTTACAAATTTGTTTTTATCTTTTAGTGTTGATCACATCCCTTGACCCCGTGCAAGGTCATTAGATGTCACCAAAGGTCTGCTATATTTTTATCCAATTTCATTTTTTCCCGAAAATGTGCCTGGTTGGACATGTTTTGAACCTGCCATAACCAATAACCACAACTCGCTGCTTAATTATGAAATAATAGCATACAACTATAGAAAAGTAATATTTTAACGGCGTTTTTCTCAGTTAAAAATGAATATTATTATTTAGTAATTACACATTGCTAGCGCATTTCAAGGAAGACATATAGCCAGACATATCTATCCATTAGGAGTGTTACCTTACAAGGGGCTGTTGCAAATTCATATAATCTTCTATTCGTAGCCACCTCCCAGATCCTGTTCAAGGTCATCAGAGGTCACCAAATGTCAAAATCGGAAAACATTGCTAAATCATTATATTAATACATGCAATACTCAATTTCTAGCAGTACGACTTGAAATAATAGCTAAGCAAAGAAGTGACAAAACTAACATAATAAAATGTCAGTTTGAATCATCTAAAAGGAATTTGTATTGTCCGCTAAGGTGTTACATATTAATTGCGGAATGTCAGTTTATAAATTTACTGACATAATTTAGAATTCTGTTGAGCCAACTTTACAGCGTCCAGTCGATTTCGCTCATACACACTCCCTCTAATCTATTTGGGATTTCGAAAATCAGACACGGTCAGAAGCTGAGCACGCTACCTCTCGGTAACGACGGCTCCCCTCATATTTAAATCTTTACGACTGAGTGGAGAGGAAACTTTTTTTTATTTGAAGCCAGAGTGGGACTCGAATCCGCGATCACCGATTTTCAGAGGTTTTGTATATGTAAGCCTTATTTAGAGGACTATACGGCTCTAAAACAATCACATCCCTTACCTCTGAAGTAGATCAGCAGCTAAATATATGATGATAGCGTATGACCAACTTCAGTAATCAGGTAGTGGCGAGGTGAAGCTGAGAGTGAATGACCAACTTCAGTAGTGGCGAGGTGAAGCTGAGAGTGAATGACCAACTTCAGTAGTGGCGAGGTGAAGCTGAAAGTGAATGACCAACTTCAGTAGTGGCGAGGTAAAGCTGAGAGTGAATGACCAACTTCAGTAGTGGCGAAGTGACGCTGAGAGTGTATGACCAACTTCAGTAGTGGCGAGGTAAAGCTGAGAGTGAATGACCAACTTCAGTAGTGGCGAGGTGAAGCTGAGAGTGTATGACCAACTTCAGTGGTGGCGAGGTGACGCTGGAAGTGTATGGCCAAATTCAGTAGTGGCGAGGTGACGCTGAGAGTGTATGACCAAGTTCAGTAGTGACGAGGTGAAGCTGAGAGTGTATGACCAAGTTCAGTAGTGGCGAGGTGAAGCTAAGAGTGAATGACCAAGTTCAGTAGTGACGAGGTGAAGCTGAGAGTGTATGACCAAGTTCAGTAGTGGCGAGGTAAAGCCGAGAGTGTATGACCAAGTTCAGTAGTGCTGAGGTAAAGCTGAGAGTGAATGACCAAGTTCAGTAGTGGCGAGGTGACGCTGAGAGTGAATGACCAAATTCAGTAGTGACGAGGTGAAGCTGAGAGTGTATGACCAAGCTCAGTAGTGGCGAGGTAAAGCTGAGAGTGAATGACCAAGTTCAGTAGTGGTGAGGTAAAGCTGAGAGTGAATGACCAAGCTCAGTAGTGGCGAGGTGACGCTGGAAGTGTATGGCCACGTTCAGTAGTGGCGAGGTGACGCTGGTAGTGAATGACCAAGTTTAGTAGTAAAAATAGCAACAAGTCACAAACATTCGCCACTGGGGCATACCAGAGGCTACATGAACCTCGGCCACGCCGCTTAGTGTGGCTCTGTGAACCAGAGTAGCCTCTGGTATGCCCCAGTGGCGAATGTTTGTGACTTGTTGCTATTTTCAGATGAAAATAGGGTAATCCCCGAATTCAGACATTTTTGAAAGGTCACTTTCCCGGATGAAGAGTTGTTCACAGTATTGTATTTCCTCTCTGACACATTTCCTATGACTTGACCCAGAAAATTATTCACTGGCCTCAATTGCACAGGCATTATGGTCACGTGACTAAGAACCTTGGCCAATACCCGGCCATAAATGAAATTGGCCGGGCTCGCCAGGCAAGGTGAAGCTGAGAGTGTATGACCAAGTTCGGTAGTGGCGAGGTGAAGCTGAGAGTGTATGACCAAGTTCGGTAGTGGCGGGTGGAGCTGAGAGTGTATGACCAAGTTCAGTTGTGGCGAGGTGAAGCTGAGAGTGTTTGACCAAGTTCAGTAGTGACGAGGTGAAGCTGAGAGTGTATGACCAAGCTCAGTAGTGACGAGGTGAAGCTCGACTGCTGCCAGTTGATCAGGGGTTTAGATCTATTCATATGATTATAGACACCAATCATAACAGACTCACCTAAATGTCATCAATTGTGGATGTCACAAAGACTGATACAGCCCAGCAAACACCAATATTGGTTTATTGTTGGGCTAGCTGAAAAAAAAACATACTAATAAAGAGGAATCCCTAATTTAAATTTTATTTTACTTGATGTTGTGTCTCGCCACCGCAACCCACAATAAGAAGAGACTATAGCCGCATTGGTTTAATTTGTGACCAAAGAGTGGCAAATCTTGATATTTAAACACTCATTTCGTTCACAATATCAAGTTAAATGTCAAATAAAACGGAATAAAAGGACTACAATTAATCACATCACAGGCGGGGTTGAGAATGCTTAGCAAATAGGGTTCAGGTTCAACCATCAATATTTACAAAAGTTTACACGGTCTGCGGCCCAACTGTTAATGAACGTTGGCCCAGTCTACCTATTTTATTTCGACAGGGTTCCCACAGAGATCTGGAAATGAAATTCCATGACTTTTCCATGACTTTCCATGACCATTTTTTAAGAATTCCATGACTTCGTAAACTAATATAAAAATGTAAATTTAAAACTGTACAACCTCCACCACGCAACGGACCGATCTAAAGCAGAACCAGGTGTCGCGGATTTCTTACTCTTGTGTCATTGTGTGTCAAAAGTGTAAGTAATCAACACATTTGAAAATCAACACATTTTTCTCAATTTAACTTTTAAGAAATGCGTTGGATATTTATAAAAATCCAAAATTCCATGATTTTCCATGACTTTTCGCCAAATTTTCATTTTCCATGACTTTTCCAGGCCTGAGATTTTATTTTTTCATTCTCCATGGTTTTCCATGATTTTCCATGACCGTGGGAACCCTGTTCGATTTCTTAGCCTACAGTATACACATTGAAATACAGTGTGCTGTGGCATTTTAATGTTAACTGGCTCTGGTTTACAAAGTCAATGTCAATGCATGATTAGACGCTCGCTAGGCTAGCTATAGCTAGAGCTCTAGCCTCTGTATCCATCAATCTTTACAAAGCTTTAATTATAGTCTACTATAGAATATTCTACCCCAGTATGGTCACCTTTTACAAAAAAATCAAATAGAGTCGATTGTACGAATTCAACAAAATCTTACTAGATACGCACTTTGAAATCCCCCGATTAACTAGGAGCGCTGTGAATAGCACCCCCATCCCCCCCCCCCCCCACCCCCCTACTTAAATATCTTACCATTGTCTTTACGCAAGGAGATGATAGAAATCAAACTGCTTTTTAAATCATATTTCCGCTATGCCCGTAAGCCAATTAGAGCTATATTCAATATGCATGGCATAGCATAGACACTACCTATATCGTACACTGAGTTATCAGTGAGTGTTACAGTATGAAGTAGAGACATTGGTGACACGAGTGAACCGATATCGCTGAGTTGATGGGATACTTTTCGATATACTTCCTAAGTATGACGGAGGTTTCTCATGGGTCGATTATCATGTGTCGACAGTTGAGGAGCCACCAATCCAACTCATAATAGCGCTCAAGCTTCTGTATCCATCAATCTTCACACAGTTTTAATACAGCCTATCATAGAATACTCTGTCCCAATATGGTCATCTTTTACTAAAATTCAAATAGAGTCCATCGAACGAATTCAACGAAACTTTGCTAGATATGCACTTCGATCAATATCCAACTACTAATTATAAGGAGAGCTGTGGATACTTTAATATCTTAATAACCATTGTCTTGCCACAGGGAAATGATAGACATCAAACTGCTTTTTAAATCATTATTTGTGTCAGATTTTTTTTTACATAGTTGCATCTCTATTGTGACTACGAACCTGACAGTAGCTCCGGTCAAGTTAGAACGGATCACTCTTTTATTTGAGGCAAGTCATAAAAACAACCAGGAACAATCAATGGACGGCTTCGTACGTCAGCTGAATAGCTTTTAAGAACAGTTTTAATTGTAATAATGTTTGCTCTTGGACAAGCACTTGTCGATGTCAGGCGTGCGCGTGATATTTGAATTATTATAATAAACATGTTTCAAAATCATATTCTGTAAGAAAGCTTTCCGCTGTCCCATAACCCAATAATATCACCATTCAATATGCATGGTATATCATTGATACTACTGTAGGAAATAGCAAATGCCAGCCACTACTGGTGTGTTTCCAGGGAGAAGGCAGAAGGCAGACGTCTGCTTTCTGCAAGGGTCCCTGCTATTCTGCAACGAATTGTATCAATCCCGCGCCACAAACATGCCGTGGCGATGGTAACGACTACATCCTGTGTAACACATCGCTCGTTACCACACTCCCCCCATTAACAAAAGCTCGATATCAGAGAAACATAGAATACAACATTAAAAACAGAACACAAGTGACCATAATTTTTAATACAATTGGCTATATTCCAATCCTGTGATATAGACAGTACGATTTCCCAATGTTATATTAATAGAAAGGACAGGGAGAAATTAGTATTCTGTGAGACTCAATAGCCTTGACCTCCAATATTTATCCCGAGCCGGCTAATACAATGAAATAAAGGGGAGAGAGTGTTATATAACATTATTTTTACCGAGTTCCCATTCAAAACGGTTTGCGGTGACGTCACTGCGTTTCACTGAATATGAAACTTAATAATAATTAGCCAGTATCTTCACAATACTAATCGCCAACGAATACATGTAGTACTGACCCAGCGATGTCATCTGAGAAAAGACTATTTGGTCGCCAAATTCGGCTAAATTTAGATCTTAATAAATTAGGTCTTGAAAATTAATCGTTCACGCAGGTGCTGATGACATGTTCTAATGATAGGTGCTAACAAGATTGCCATTTCTTGGTTCGTACCTTCGTTAGACCCTAATAGTAATAGACCAGGTAAGTATATCATGTGATCACAAGGTTCCAACGAATCTGCCAACCTTGGCCAGCATTGTTATTGGAAACTACTAATTTAAATCGGATTGCTTAAAATTGATGCTTCTATATCTGTCTTGACTTCACAATTCCACCACTCCTCTTGTTTAACAAATTGGAGCAGACATATCATTCTTTTATTGCTGACATCATCTGCAAAGGCTCGTTTATAGATGGAACCACCTGCAACACAAGTCAATGCGAGACATTTATAATAGACATTAACTACCCCACAGAGGGGTTACATGTGATGTGTGAAGTTCAGAATGTAAACAACATGAATGAATAGCTGAACAGACAAGGTGGTGGATCAAATTAATAATACTGGAGTCTGGCTTGTACACATTGGGAAGCGTCTCAAAGTACATCACGTGGAGCGGTGGCTATATAAATGGTTCTAATTCTACCAAATTATCAGGGAGTTAAAACAAAGGTTATGATACCATTACATTGATCCTTAAAGAACACAATTTAATAGGCACATAAATATGATTAGCTACTAAATGCAAGAGATTCAATTGGAAGATTTGTGAAACCTGGGGCGTCTCTTGGGAATGCCTAAAGATCAATAGTTCCATAAAGCGTTACTGATCATTCATGTAGCATGCATGATATGGTCTGGATTAAATAATAAGCTATGGTTTAACTTTGACATTGTTCTGTCTGATTTACTGCTGGAGATAAGAAGATCTGCGACAAGGTTTACACAACTCAGCGTGCTAAATCTTATGGATTTGTGTATATTTCACCCAGCTTCGAGATGAGATCATCTGCCCGCTTCACGCTAGCATCTACCTCACACGAATTCTGGGGGACAGCACTACAGATCAAAGAAGAATGTTTGTCAATGAACATGATCACACGAAGGAAATTGGGTTAGATTATGTACAAAAGTGGTCCGGGACGTGAGATGGTCCGCTTACTGAGGTGGTTTGGAACCGAGATTATACTGTACATTATTCATGGATTAAAAACAAAAGCACTCAAAATCATAGACCTGTTTATAAAAAAGATGAAACAAGCAACAATCAAAATAACCACTCTATCAACAACACATCCATCAACTAAACTCTAGAACTATATTTCAAAGAAAAGCAGCTGCTACACAAATATATATATTCACAAAGTGATGCTCTAACAAAGGGGCTAGTTAGGTCAGACATAATCTGCAAACACCCACATCCAAAGACAAGCTTATATGTGGGCTACTCATGAACCCATCTTTGCACAATGTCTACACAAACATGGATTTAAGTGTACTAGTACCAGGATACCGGGAACAAGATTGTCTAGGATGTGTTTAATATGACATAATCAAAGAATTGAGATGGATAGGTGGGCACGTTTAGCCCATGAGAACCGGATTTGTCCGTGTGGTCTGGTGCAAACTTAGCATCACATAATCGAGGACTACAATTTATTTCTCAATATCACATTGTGCTATCCTTATATAACGTTTATTGTTGACATTTTGTTACTTTCGACAGCAATTACCTAGAAGCCCGGACTGATAAGTATTCATATCGAAGGGGTCACATAATTGATACACTAACAACGTAGAATTCTCCTGTTGAGGACAGGATACATGTATTAATACCAGCGCTATAGAAGTATTATTATTATTATTATTATTATTATTATTATTATTATTATTATTATTATTATTATTATTATTATTATTATTATTATTATTATTATTATTATTATTATTATTATTATTATTATTATTATTATTATTATTATTATTAGTGAAGCTGAATGTGTAGGAGTTGGGACAGAAATTGGTTGTTGAATGTCCGAATTAAAAAAATGGAAAGAATTGCCAGTGGGAGGTCTACCAGAAAGTGTATTATCAAGAGCTATTGGAGATGTAGCACTTGATTGGCATGACCAGAAACTCCCTATGCTTGATGTGGTGGTGGAGGTGTTAAGGGGTGTGTTCATCATGCGAGTTTGTGCTGGAGTGAATCTTTTTTTCTGTAGCTGACATGTCAGGGGGCACACTCGAAGTGTGAGACTGAGCCGGAACTACTGGTAGATTTGTTCCAACTGATTAGCCACATAATGACACATTAGCCCTACAAGAGATTGAGATGGCACGAGGGCCATCAAATGTGTGTGGTTGTGCTAAACTGGTTTGAACAGAGGTGGCCGAGTCCAATGAAGGTATTTGTGCTAGATTGGCGGACTTAGTTTCTGGTTAATCAAATAGGTGTGGTTGTGTTACAATGATTGGATCAGTAGAAGCTGAATCCAACGAGTGTGACTGTGGTGAAATGGTCGGATTAGAATAAGCCGAAGCTGTTGTGGCTGTTGTGGCATCTCCCTCCGAGAAACAAGTGTGTGGGAAAAGCATACCATACAGGCGCACTTGAACCAGCATAGCGACATCATGTTCTGAGAAAAAGTGTTGGTTTCTCTTAAGCAGTAGACAGGCAAAAATGATGCTGATCAAGTAGTAAGCCTATATAGTATGCTAAATTATTGTTTGTTACCTTAGGACATGCTTAACACAGAGTGTCATCATTTTGTTCAGGTGTTGCAACATTTCTGAGCGTGGCCTTGAAGTGGAAGTATTCATAGACACTTTCCCACAAGAGATTTATACATGCCATCAAACTGAAACAACACAATTACGTGAAACAACAGTTTTAGTTAAATATTTATCAGATTCAGTGGGTCATTAGTTTCTTTATATTTGATTTGGATGGCGATTTAGGCCTAAGCATCATAGTGCCTAACATAACTCACCAAATTCTTAGTATACTTCGGATTTCGCCAACGTAAGCCATTACAGAAGCCTTTTGTTGACAGATGACTCTCAAGCTGCAATGCCTCCAGCCAGTCCAGTAGATCAAATGTGAAGGCAACCTTAGGTTTCACTGGTGAAGCAGGCCACAGCCTGTGCCTAATCAGGCTAACAGGTTCCTTCTCAGACTCGCAAAACCACACATTACATCTGTGCGGCCTTCCTGTAATGTACATTGAAATGTAAAAATGTAATATTGGTGACATTCAGGAAGTGATACAAAGATAATTTCACATTGTCCAAGTTTCAGAACAATAATAAAAAACATATGGAAAATAGCGCTTACAAGGGAACAAGTACCAACAGATAATTGGATGGACGGAAAGACAGACATCAAGGGGACAAAAATAGCATGTTGATGGGTTGAAAAAGCTAGGGTTACTTACTTATCATTTTGCAAAACAACATACCATTATATTAAAAAAAAGTGTACCTCACCTTTGGAAGCCCATAGATCAATCTCCCTTTGGTATCTCATTCCAGCAGCCACATTTTCAGCTAACAATAATTCCCAAGTGATTTTCATTGGATGAAATGTATGTCCCTAAATGGGAAAGTGTATATTTAATATTCATGCTTAATAAGATTAGTACAAGGAAAAAATCATTATAATTCTAAATTTAAGGAGCAAAATGAGTTGGTAGCCATACATGCAGGATAAAAATAACCAATAAACATACCTTCCAAAGTTCAGGACAATGGAACATATTTCTGGATTTGTGGTAGGTGTACAGTCATTCTTCACAGTACATGCATGTAGGTCCACAATCTCTACATCTTGCATATTGAACATTATCACCAGTAGTAGAACATCTTGAGCATACAAAGGTAGGTACTTCGCATTCATAATGCATCTGTAGTATATTAGATCTGAAATCACTCCACCTAGATGTATCTCTGTCTTTCCTTTCCCTGTACGCCACCCTCCACAACGTGTTACGGGAACATAGTGGAGGGCGAGATCGTTCTAACTACATATGACATGTATTAGATTGCGAATTATGACGCTCCTTTATAAACTCATTGATTTCAATCGGCTTTAATTACGAAATTCCACTACATGTCTAACTTTTGAAATACTCCCTTAACCCTTAAAGCGCTGAATTTTTTTTATAAAAACCTTGGAGACCAAAGGGTTTATTTCATTTTGATATCATCATAAATGTCTTATTCAGCTCTTTCCGATTTCTTTGAATACCTATGTTATGGGTCTACGGCCATTACAAATATTTTATTCTCATACTGTGCGGGGATCGACTTTGATTCTGACGACTAAAGTCGAACGCGCTGTAAGGGTTAAGGCTTGAATTTCACGACATTTCCAGGCAGGCGCCGGAATACTTGCTAAGAGGGCTTGCAGAAATTAGCGAAAAAGACCCAAGGCCAAAGCTGGTGGAAGTTACTCTTGTCTCTATTAACGTGAATACCTGTTCTTATAGTAGTAGGCCTAGTAGTATCTATAGTCTGCATACAGCAACTTTCGGCTCAAGTACGTTCGTTTTTTTGGACCCTGAACGGGGGGGGGGGGGGCTGCGCTCCCCCTGTATCCGTCACTGTTTATTGCCCATACCGTACTGAATGGGAGAATGACGGAAACCTTCATTATCGCCCAGGCCCTGAGTGGTTTCAAGAGTTGTGAGCCCCCGGGCTCGGCCATCTTACACTCACAGTGTTAGCGGCTAGTCAAGGCACACAACTAACGTTATAGGAATAGATCTGGGATATACTAACCTAGAGTGATCTAGAGTAGTAAATCTAGTTTAAATTTCATTTATTAATTTGTCCTGTAGGCCCTAATCCCTCGTTTTTCTTCTGGAAACAGCAAATTATATAGGTAATGTCTGTTGAAATGAGTTGACCAATGCATGCGTTGCAACATGTAGCTGAAGGTGAAGCATGTGTGGTTCCTTCTACGTTACCATTAATGCTTATGAAAAGGTGTAATACGTATTGCTGTGTTAGTCACACAGAGCAATAAGCAGTGCGTAAAGTTTAGACCTTTACACATTAGTGTTTGTGTAACGGTGGGAGGATCGGGTGTGTGCCTGATATTCTGCAACGAATTGTATCAATCACGCGCCACAAACATGCCGTGTGGCGATGGTTATGACTACTTCCTGTGTAACACATAGCCTAGCTCGTTACCACCATTCTCCACACATAGATGTCGCTCAGGTAAACCCCCGCTCTCTCTCTCTGTAACCGCGCGCCATGTTTTGGAAGAAACTGCTCTATTTGAGCAGTTTTGTTTTTGTTGATATAACAGCTGTAGGCTTATAAACACGCTTGAGTGTTGTAAATATATATGGCAAATAGAAAGCACCACTACTCCGTCACAAGAAATAAAACAAAAATCAAAGGAGTACTTCTTCCGCCTACGCGCTGTTGTGATAAGGTTCATGTTTATGTTTTTCTGACAGAATTTACAATCGGGTTTAAAACACTGGCAAATATAAATTACTGAATGACATGCGAATTGCGCTGGCGCAATTTATCCATTTTTGAACAGAATAAATAACTCTTACCTGCACCAAGCTCTTAGATGAAACGAAATAGTAAAAAAAAGATAAATAATGAGTCACTCACGTGGGAACGGCTGAAAAATCTGGTCAATCCCCATGCGTGCATACGACGATATGAGCGTGTGGTGTCAAGATGTAATCTCTGAGGTCAGAATGCGTTACCACACTACTGTAACCGATATCGCTGAGTTGATGGGATAAAGTTTTTCGATATGCTTCCTCAGAATGACATATGTTTCTCATGTGTCGACTTTCATGTGTACTCTTAAAATAATAGTGTATCGTTGTCTTATTATTGTATTATATTATATTAGGCCCTATCACTATATAGGAGAGGGCAGTATGAACTGTACATGTGGTGGCTCAGGGTACCCTGGTCAACTTCTCTTTGCTCCGCCGTCAAGGTTATACGACACGAGCAAATATCTACAACATTGAAATTGTGAAGGGTTTCTTAAAACCAAATAATGATGTTATTATCAATTTGCAAGCTTTTAAAAAGTGTTCTCCTTGTAGTTATTTTATAGGTTTTTATGCTTTCCAAAGTGTTTTTTGCTACCATTTATACTAATATGTGATTATTTTATCTCTGGTTTTTGGCGCAGGAAACAATAACTGTGGATATTAAATTATATTTTACGGCTTTACTTTTAGGTGCAATTACGCTTGAGTGTTGTAAATATATATGGCAAATAGAAAGCACCACTACTCCGTCACAAGAAATAAAACAAAAATCAAAGGAGTACTTCTTCCGCCTACGCGCTGTTGTGATAAGGTTCATGTTTATGTTTTTCTGACAGAATTTACAATCGGGTTTAAAACACTGGCAAATATAAATTACTGAATGACATGCGAATTGCGCTGGCGCAATTTATCCATTTTTGAACAGAATAAATAACTCTTACCTGCACCAAGCTCTTAGATGAAACGAAATAGTAAAAAAAAGATAAATAATGAGTCACTCACGTGGGAACGGCTGAAAAATCTGGTCAATCCCCATGCGTGCATACGACGATATGAGCGTGTGGTGGCAAGATGTAAAATAATAATAATCCGGTTTGATTAACTGACTGCATACGCAATCACATCTTGTACTAATCGAATATTCTGGCATATAGAGCGTCTGTGAACATAACCTGTATGGCTTTCGTTGATTATATTAGGCAATATGGGTTTAATTCTGTTTGGAAGTATATGAGCTAGTATTTAGTAATCAGTAGTAGGCAAACTTATAGGTCTGTAGTTTTTCAAAAGACTCCTATCCCCCTTTTTGAATATCAAAGATAACACTGACCGCTTTTGCGATTCACAAAGCTCGCATTTACTTATTGATTCGTGATATATATCTACCAGAAATTCGCCGAACAGCGGAAAAAATATCTTATAGAACTCTCCGTGCAAGCCATCTATACCAGGCGATTTATTATGTTTTAATGATTCAACAACATCCCAACATTCGGCGCACGTCACCATTTCCTCACAGCTGTTTTGTTCTTCCGCATTAAGGCTGCGTTGAATATTTATTTTGTTAAGATATGAGTCGATTCCATGCGTAGTTGGATTATTTTGTAAAAATCTACCTTCTCTTTCAAGATTGAGCTATCACCTGTCGCATTATTTCCACAATTAGTGGTCAACATACTTATAGAATTATTGGATTGTCTTGAATGTTCTAAACCTGCAAAATACTTTGAGTATTTCTCGCCTTTGTCCATCCACTCTGCTCTGGAGCGAACAAAGTAGCTTCTAGCTTGCTCTTTAGATATATTATCGATTTTTCTTAAAGTTAAAGTTTTCTTAAAGAACCTTGGCCTCGACCCGGCCATCAATGATTTTTTTTTACAATTGCCTATTTGTACCTTTCTTGTATATGTTTGTCTATTCTATTAAAGCCCAATAAATAAAATGATTTGTGTAACTGAGGTGTAACGCCTCATGAAAAATTAGAAGGTTGTACAGGCAACAATTATGCTGATCTGTAAAACTAAACTGCGTTTTTTGGTTCTTTGTGAAGTAAGCGAATACTGCCTTTTGATTCTTCACGTCAGTATGCTCGGCAGCATAGTTCCACACGGTTCGTTATATGCAGTATTTTTATGAGATTTGGTTGGGTATAATTTGAAATGTATAGGACAGTGATCAAAACAGTTTTCTTTGGACGTGCCAAATTCATCAACTTTAAAGAAAGAGTTTGTAAAAATATGATCAATGCAAGAAACTTAAGTATTTCCAAATGTGGGCAGCTCCTCTATAATCTTGATGTCGAAGAAGTTATTCATGGTGCAGAATGCTTAGACATATTGCTATAATTATTGCGTATTCACATTGATACAAGTCCACATATCTAAATCAACTTCTATATTAAAAGACAACAAAACAATCTAAGAATTAATTTGTTATACTGTTTATTTTATTATCATATTGTGTTTTATAACACAGCAGCAGTGGGACCTGGTTGTAACTTTCATGTGATTTACATACAATTTGATACAGTACATAATATCAATAATCTATATTCAATTATGTTGCTACGTTACAATTCTGCTCTGAAAGCCAAAAGGTAGTAGCTGCATACTTGTGAAGTAAGCAGGCAGATATTGTATTTTGTCTTTAATCATTATACCATCCATTTTGAATCAAAGGGGTCTATATACTGTTTAGAGTGTGCAGTCATTCGTACCGACAATCCGAAGCACTGACACGCCTATAAAAAAATACGACTAGCAGTAGCTCTTTAACTGATACATAATTGTTGGTTTAAAACAAATTCTAATCACTTAGAAATGTACATTATTATCTTTTAAGAGTATGCATGTATACATGTAAAAGGTTGGTCTCATAAACACACTGTGTAGTCTCAAATACTTCAATGTGTCTTCACATGCAGATGTGAACAAGGTGAATACAAATTGTATGACTTTATAAAATACACAAGTACATTATCATGATTATACCAAATCAATGTATGGAAATCCTTTTTTTGATCAATCATACCATTTTATATGGCATAAACAGTAACGTGCTAAAGAGCTACATTATCAAATTTAACCCTTTCAAGCCTGAATTTATCATTGTCATCTTCATCCACTACAAACAGCGAATTGCTGTCGCAATTCTCGGCTTGTAGTGGATAAAGATGATTTGAAGTGGGTGAGAAATTAAAGAAAATGGCCATGTATTGGTAAACCAGTTTCATGAAAATTTTCATTCTAAAATCCTTAGTTGTAGGATCTGTTTTCAGTGATGTAAAGTTATGCTTTAATGCATCGTGAGGGTCTAAACGGTTAAATGGTCACAACAAATTCTCACACATGCACAATTTGAATCAAAATGTAGGCTGACTTCTCAAATTTGGCGATGGTCACAAATAATCACTGATTAAAAAATAAATATTATTTTAGAATCTGCAGATACAACCTTTCTCACTTACAACGTGAACGTGAACTAGTCATTTAACGCTTGTTTTGTTGAATCGTCAGCGAGTACTTGTCATTCATTAGAAGCTGGCATTTTCAGTTCCAAGTGATGACAAATATTTTTATTTATGAAAAATAAACACTTCACAAAGAAATTATATCAACCCCTTTCAGTGCAGGGATCAACTTTAAACGTCAGATTTGACGTCTGATTCTGACGTCTAAAGTCGATCCCTGCACTGACAGAGTAAGCTATTTATAATGATCGTAGATCCGTAACCATAACCATGATAACATAGGTATTCAAATGAAGCGGAAGGAGCTAGCCAAGACATTTATGATAATTTCAAATATAAACAAAACTGTTGTCAGCGTTGCAAGGTTTAACTGGATTGACCCTTTGAGTGCGGGCGACGCTGTTAAGCGCATTCATACTGTTTTTCCACAACTAAAATTTGACAGAAATTGAACAAATATGCATGTATAAATCTTGAGTAAAGCCCCCATTGTGAAATTTAGCAGGTTTAATTTTTAAGTGAGGAGGTATTTTCCTATCATTTGAAGTTGGCAATTGCGTGAGCAATGCCAACTTCAAATGAAAGGAAAATGTTAAGTAGTAATGAAGCACTTAAAGAGTTAACCACACTCAAAACATTTCGGTGACATCATGTATTGGGTTTGAAAACGAATAAAAACGGGACCAGCACGACAAATATTAACAACATCACAATCATCACAATAATTCATCTGCAGAACTCACATTTTGCGAAATATCACCATTTTTCCTTATAATAATATTACAAGCAAGCATTGCAAAATAACTATGTAAAATAACATTTATTCCATTACCACGCAACTTATATTACATGTTACATGTACATGTATTAATACAAATTACAATACGAGTTAATTTGATACGTAATTGACATGATCAATTATATATGTACATGTACAGTAGAATATTGAAGATCAAGCGCTATTAACACACATGTAGGCCTATACATTAAAACAGTTAAAAGATTGATGGAGCTAAAAATGTGCGAACAAACATTAACTTTGGAGGTAGGTCGTAGGATGCCCCTTCGCATGGGTTAATCAAACTGAAAAATGTTTTGGTAAATCTGCAATCTCACATTATTTATTCTCCAGGGTTTCGGCCAGGAATGTTTGAGTGGGAGGGGGGTGCAAAAGGGGTGGAGGGTCTGGGGGTCCGCCCCCAGGAGAAAAAAAAATCAAATTTTGAAATTTTAGTGCGTAAAATGGCCTTTTTAAACCATGTCAACTAAAATGTCATAAAAATATTGAAAATATTTTTATTTTCTTTGCCAACAAAGGGGGATATCCCCCTCTTTGGTTCTTAGGGGGGGGGGGGACACCCCGCCCCCTGGTGGAAACCCTGTTCTCCCATTGTTGCCACTATCAGTCTTTCAATTCGTCTGTCTAACAAATGTCATATCATCATGATCATAAATGAGTATTTACACGAAGTGATAATAAAAAATAGAGGACTAAATTGGTCAAAAAAGCGAACCTGAAAAGAAACCTGGAGATAGGACTATTGGTAAATACAGACAATAGTAAAGCACAATTGTGGATACCTTTGTATTCGAGTAGTTTGAGCATTCTGTCAGTTGACTATAGTGAGAAGAATCTCTTTTGTAACAGATATCTACATTTTACTTTATAAAGTGGCCCGTAGGTCTCTTTAGACTTGTAAATATAACATGGGACCTAATTATTGGAACAGCTAAGCATAGATCCTGGCACTTTGTTGAAGAAGATGCTCAATTCTCAGGCCTTTGATATAAATTTAACGTTTATTTAAAATGTGTACTATTTAGAATAGCTGACAGTGGCTCTTAGCCTGCTTATGTGTTGACAAAAACGTAAATATGGTTATGTTTGAAAACATGTTCTAATCGCATTTCGGTCGTGAATATTAAATGCATGACGGAGAAATAATTATGTATGTCGCAAAAAAGAAAAAAAACATTATGTTTTGCATATCATGAAATTTAGAAAACAGTAACTTCTAGTAGAAAAATAATATAAAATATAATAACATCAATTATTCAATAAACATGATTCATAAGCAGAGTATTCTAGCAGTAACCGTGGTATCTCAGTTTGAATTTATGCATATATGAAAAATCATCAATACAAGTAAATATATGAACGAGTATGTGAACGCTGGCGACAAGAAATTTAGTCAATTAAAAAAATACTGACAGTCGCTTGAGCATGTTGAGAATCTGAACAAATAAAATTATGTGTGTGCCTTTATTAACATTATTCAGCACGTTGGAGAACAATCCAGTAGCAATATTGAGCATATTTAAAGGAAACTATTCGCATGTTATGTGATACAATGATTCACAAATTGTAATTATTATAATTATGTACAAAGTCATTATACAAGGATGCGTATGACTCACATTTCACAGCGGAGGCGTGGTTTGAATAATTTAAAGTGAACCCCTTTACAAACGTTTAACAAGGATAGAACACATGTGATGACTAAATTTAACAAGGATCATTGTACACAAATTTATCATAAATCTAAGATCGGTGCAGGATTAGTCTGGCAATGACGTTGAGATGAACATGATGAACGCTACAAATTACACTTGCGCCCTTTAATCCAAGCGCCGATAGCACTTCTATCGCTAGACGTGGTTCGTAATTGTGAATGATCAAATCCACAATAATATAATATAGCACAATCCTAATTGCTTTGTAGTTGTTCAAGATAATTGACAAAAAAAACATCTGACGATCGAGAGCGTACGATACATGTACTAGAAATTAAAAGGTGCTACAAATAAAGGTGACTCAGATCCCTCATCAAAGGGTTAAAAGGTTGTTCGCAGCGGGTTGCGTGGTAAAATACAGGGACCATATCGTCGCATGATGTTAGGATCTACCCAACAAACACGAGACGTTGACCCACTGTCGTTTTAATGTTTGCCTGCTGTCTTCGACGTCGGCCCAGCATTAAAACAACATTGCGTCAACGCCTCGTGTTTGCTGGGTATGGCCCTACCAAGTAAAAATCTTAAAATTAAGATTATATCACCTTTTGCTTATTTCCATTAGAAAAGTAAGAGCTTAGGCTTTTAAATCATGTTAATTGAAATGTGAGAAAGTTTAAAATATAATCTTACGATTTTATTCTGGGTTGGGCCACTGATCCAAATCGGTCTTGTACAAATGAGAATAGAGTATTCTGAACTTCTTCGACAATATGGTCCCAGAAGGCTTCTTTCTAAAGTCCATACATTTTTTAGCATGGCCCCTTTTACTCACTACTGTAGGATTTAATTTACACTATTTCAAGCGTCGCTCGTGGCGGCTTCCTCAATGTTTGGTAGTTTGGGGTACAACCTGTCCACTTCTGGTGGCAGAGGTTGTTCACGACCTTTACAATACCTCTTCCACACTTCCAAAACTATATCAGCTTCTGTGACCGCATCTACATTGTGAGCAATCATCCTCAGGACGAACACGCCATCTTGCCTCAGGAAATTCTGGATGAAATCCTTGATAGCCTCTTTCTGGGAGCGGAGCTTCTCAGGATCCGGGTCTTCATTTCCGGCCAAGATGGCGGCCTTCATATAATGGTAGCGCTCCACTTCCGGTGCTGACCGCAACAGCCATGTTAGCATGCTCCACAGGGTGAATATAGCTAACAGAATCAACCAGAAATAAATAAACATGAACACCTTCTCGTTCAACAGGTTAATCGGCAGTGCGCACTGCACTGTATACTTCTGTAGGTTACCAAGGCGACGCAGGAGGAAATCGCACATAGTAACCCTTGGGAACGCTCCAGATTCCGACCAATCAGTACCCCGTACCATGCCCTTGATAATCTCGAACCCGTAGATGTGGTATTCCATGCCCAGCACCCAGTTCAAAATGAACAGCTGCCCGAAGATGTTGGCCAGATAGAGGACCTTGGTACACATGTAGAGGATGAACAGGTAGTTACCGTGCACCCTGCCGCAGCACCTGAAGCAGGTACGACTGAGAATGTGCTTCAAGCTGAGGGTACACGCCATCTTCTTCTCTTGATTCTGACTCTTGATGAACCTCACGAGGATGCCAGAGAGATGCCTCAACGCCTTGGAACGTAAACTCTCCTCATCCGGTTCATCTGGCTCAGGTAGGCATGGCAACACCTCAGCCTTCTCGATGAAATCATTCAGATCTATTCCTGACTTGGCACTTAGCGACCTCCATACGGTACACGGGAGGTGAAACAGCAGGGCTTGTACCATCAGGATGATGGGTACCCACTGATAATACGGCAGGTACTCCCGTTTATACGTGTCTTCCTGTCTGGGTATACGCTCGTCAAACGGCAAGTAATACGTATTTCGCACCCAGCAGTATTGTTTAGTATATTCTTCGTGACTGTCTGAGAAGTGCGCGGGCACCCAGCATACCATGGGATCCCCGAAGAAGAACTGTCTGTCTGAGATGAATACAGCAAACACCAGCAGTACCACCATGGTGGTACGGTGGTTGAGGCGATCCACGGCGTCATCATCATTCCTGGAGGAAAATACAAAGTCATCTTCATTCAGTTATAATACATATATCACATAATAAGAACCAATGTTAGTTTAGTGTTGGTCAAGCGCCGTAGACGGTGGGCCAATATTAAACCAACATCTTTTGTCTGATTGCATGGCACCCCAGTACCCAGCATACACAAAACATTTGTATAACATTTGTACAGCGTTGGACCGACGTCGTAGACGTTCGGCCGACGTTGTACAAATGTTATACAAATCTTTTATGTTCGCTGGGTATAGAACCCAGCAAAACGATGCATCGAGCCAATGTAGGCTTAATGCTGGATTATCGTCTACGACGCTGGCCTAGCATTAGGGGGCCCTTTATCTGTTTATTGGTAAAAACAAGAAAAAAAATTAAAATTCGAGGATCGAGGATTTGTAAAATCTGAGGATCGAAGATCATAGAACTGAAGATCGAGGATTTAAGCCTAAATGCGAAGATCAGGCTACAAAAAAACGAGGAATTTGGGAAATGAAATGCTCATTGAATATGATTGTTTGAAGGCATAATAGCCAGAAATCTGGCAATCCTATGTCATGTGTGTCAAATTTTGTGAAGATGAAAAATTGAGGAAAGTGAGGATTTTGAAAAAGTGAGGGAAATGAGAATTTTGAAAATGCGAGGAAAGTGAGGATTTTGAAAAAGTGAGGAAAGTGAGGATTTTGAAAATGTGAGGAAAGTGAGGATTTGCCTCTAAAATGCGAGGAAAGTGAGGATCTGACCCACCCATAAAGGGCCCCATTAGGACTTCATCGTGCTCATTGGGTCAATACTGTGTTTGTTGGGAAGAGACTGAGAACCAAGGTTGCTTTAGTGCTGAAAACAACATTGAACCAACGTCTTCAGAATTGTGTTTGTTGCCTAGCGAACACGATACATTGAACCAGTTCTGTTTAATGTTGTGCCAGCGTTACAGACGGTGGACCAACGTTAAAACAATATTGGCTCATGAGGTCGTTGCGCTTTATCTAAAATTTAATAATTTTTATTCAAAATATGTGAAGTTTTATTCAACCATGTTAAAGGGACTGGCCAAGGTTAAAATCATAAAAAAAATCGGTGATTTTTTTTTGGCTTCTTAATATAACCATATGATGTAAACATGTCCATGGACTAGAACTGCAAAAGTTTATTAATTTTTCTGCTGCGTATTCACCAGTTAGGCTAGATATAGAGACGAAATTCCTGATTTCTAATTATTGACAACCATGTCAAAAATTAGAAATACGGGAATATCGTCTCTATATCAAGTCTAACTAGTGAATGCGCAAAACAAAAATTAAAACAACTTTTGCAGTTCTAGTCTATGGACATGTTTACATCATATGGTCATATTAACATGATTAAGAAGCCACAATAAAACCACCGATTTTTTTATGATTTTAGCCTCGGCCAGTCCTTTTAACTCTGAGGCAATGTGGTTATTCCTGTAGCAATTCCCATTTCACAGTTAATTAAATTGTCACAGATGAAGATGTTCTATCTTCCGTTTTCATACATTGGGATGTTAAAATTAATTCACCGTGATGTGGTCATTACTGCAGTACAGTAATTCACACCTCAGTGAGTTAAAATATTATGAAATTTTGTTGTGAGTAAATTCGATCAAAAAGGAATTTTCTCAACACGATTGGTCGTTTTGCTTCGCTGAACCATAATATCTACATTTCGAGCGCCACTGCTGTAGACGTTGACAGGTGGGCCCACAATGTTTACTCAGAGAATTATCACGACACACCTACTTTAACATGGTAAAAGAGGCTAAAGTAACGTTTTTGATATATCTTTAGAAAGATCGTAGATTTATAAATCTTCAACATTGTAGGTCGGATGGTAAAATAATATGCACAAGTATCATCATTATCTGATTATTATGAATTTTATTACACCATGCAAACTAGATACCGGTAATCATGGTAAGTAAATTAAACTATAATGACAATATGCCCAAACATGATAAAGTAGAAAAAGGAGTAAAAATATATCTACAACAGCTTCTAATGAAACATAACGCGGATCTAATTAGTCAACATGTAACATGTGTAATGTTGGCAAGACATAATCATGATAATTTAGCTATAATTTATATGTTGCGAACCACAAGTCGAAGAGGCTGAAAATTATTCAGATTTGCCAGAATTAAAAAAAAAATTAAACGCCCTGATTGATATAAAACAAATTGAAACACTACATTACAAATTGTCACCCACTACCGTGACACACACGAAAAGTGCCAGTTCAAGTGGGTGAAAATTACTCATATTTGTTTAATTGTTGATTGATAAATTTGAACAAAACCATACCTGGATGTTCCTGACAAATCGGCCAGGTTGAACATGCTCGCTAAAATCCCCATCTTGTCAACTGTATTCTACCAGCTTGAAATAATTTCCAAAAGTTGTTTTCAACTTGTTTTCACGGACTGTACAGGTCGCTATACGCTGTATGTTGTGATATACGTTGTGGTATAGCTGACTCAGATGTTTATGAGACAATGCTGACAAATGGATGTCTATCCATCCGAAAATGATCCTGTTTTGAAGCTTGATATGATCACCACGTCCTGGTTGGCGTTGATACTGTGACACTGTATATCCGCGACTGACACTGACGTAATGGTTTCTCGGTAAATAAGTACTAGTATACACAGGGGCTTGTCACTGTATAAAGGAGTGTATATCTGTGTATCACAGGCAACCCACGCGAAAATCAGCGTCCCCAAGTCTGTTATCAATCAAGACGAAGCCTAGAAACTTATCACCAAGTCCCCAGCCTGCGTCAGCGTTATCCACAAAGCTTATCTTCACACACAGTTATAGCAGATGATAAAACTGTTTTCCTAGTGCTACAAACTCCGAGAAAAGTAGGCCACGGCTCCGCAGTTTTACGGGCAGTATATTGGCTACACAAGTGTCGCAGTGTATGTATGAAGTTGTGACGAATCTAAATATACAGTAAACTGTATATTTTCACGACGCCTGTATTTTCGCATCAGTCGGGCACTGCGATGACATTCACTCAGTGAAAAATCCGCAATTTATTTCACAAAATATTACAATAAATGTTTTCACTTCCAAAATATTTTTTTCTCATTTTCATTCTCATTAGAACGCTAATTACTACAACAATTCCCAACTCAACAACGCAAATAAAAATTACCTGGTTTTATAGGATACACATCAAAAGAGCGCTCAGAACCCGTCCATTTTTTGATGGGTTAAGCAATATAATATCAGCTATTAACCTCTTGAGATGTTATTTTTTGAAATTGCGATGATCAACTCTGATTTTTGTGTCTTTTGTATTACTATTGTACAATTAATTCATTATATCATGATAATATCAATATTATTATTTTTCCTAATGTTTAGACACAACAGTAGTAACTATCTCTCCGTAGTTTAAAGGGACTGGCCCAGGCTAAAATCATAAAAAAATCGGTGATTTTATTTCGGGTTCTTAATATGACCATATGATGTAAACATGTACATAGACTAGAACTGCAAATTTTTATAATTTTTGTGCTGCGCACTTACCAGTTAGACTAGATATAGAGACGAAATTCCCGCACTTCTTATTTTTGACATGGTTGTCAATAATTACAAATCAGGAATTTCGTCTCTATATCTAGCCTAACTGGTGAATGCGCAGCACAAAAATTATAAAAATTTGCAGTTCTAGTCTATGTACATGTTTACATCATATGGTCATATTAAGAACCCGAAATAAAATCATCGATTTTTTGATGATTTTAGCCTGGGCCAGTCTCTTTAATTATTTTGTGTGCATATTAGAGACGCATAGAAACTGAGACAAACTTTATCGTCGTCAAAGTGTTCAGAGGGGATATATTCCCAACAAACATGAGACGTCGACCCATTGTTGGTTTACAGTTGGCCCATCATCTACGACGCTGGCCCAACAGCAAACCAACGCTGGGCCGGGGTCTCATGTTTGCTGGGTTATGGCTCAACCTCTCGTTGGTGGAGCGCTTGACTGTCACGCTGTGGTAGCTGGCGAGGTAAACGAAGTGTCAGACACAGGCCTCCCGTCTATCATTCAGGCTGGAGTCCCGGGTTCGATCCTGGCTGATCAAACGTGGGTCTTTCATATTAATATCCGTGTTTCATCCATCACTAGACACTGGCGATGACGTTAAGGAGTTAAGGTTTAAACCAGGGTATCAACGTTAATTTCGCACTGCTCCTTTATGAAATGATGAATATAAGCTATATATTTACTTTCGCGCCAATTCCGTTATTTACGGTATAAGTGACGCTTAGTGCAGTATGTAATGCGGCTGACTGCACCAGTGGCTGTACTGTACGGACTACACCCTCCCCCCCCCCCCCCCCCGAGCCCTACCCCAGACTGTACCCCACCCTTAACCCCAGATCTACACCTGATACCCCTGCCCTCCAGCCAGCCCCCCACCCCCGCGGAGCACCCCACCTCCGCAATTAAATGTCTGGAGTCGTTCATATAGTAAACCATAGAGCCGCTGTTGGTTTGATGCTGGGCTAGCGCGAAGACGTTGGCCCAGCATTGATTCAACGCTGGTTTAACATCTCGTATTCCGGGAGGTGCCTATTGCATGTTGTGATTGAGCGCGCGACACTGGTTTCAACCTCAACTCGACGAGGCTGCCATTTAACTTGATCGCCCAGTCAGGAGAAGGGAGAAACAAAGGTATTTCTCTAAAACTTATGCAGTATCAGCGAGGTTCGAAACCGGCACGCGTAGTCTAAGATATCGTCAGGCGCTCTGCCAATGCGCCACGTCCCCTTCTCCATTACATCACATTCCCTGCTGTTACAAGTATTATAGTGCACCGTAGAACTTTCATTGACATAAAAATAAAAAAATACAACAAATGAATAACACCATTACAAAGCCCTACATTTTGAATCTAAGCATTTTTTTAAATTCATATCAATCTTGACTTTACATCTCAATACTTGACTCAAAAATGTATTTTCCGATTTGAAAGATACACAAATTGTTTCAACGCAATAAGAAGTTACAATTCGATAGATTGGGATTACAACTCAATATGTTGAGCTCACTGTTATCAGGTGATATATTGAGTTAATTGTACGTGGCATTGAGTTCAAACTCAATAACCATGTATTGTGTTCTAAACTCAACACAACAAGCTCACAGCTCGAAATATCCAAGTTATAGATATAAGTTGTTAAGTCAATAATATGCATCCTCCTGGCAGCAAGTCTTGACACAGCGAGGCCGTCAGGCCAAGCCTTGCTGAATTAGCCATACCATCCACCTATTGGGGTAGGGAGGGAGATTTAGATATTGAATATTCATTAGTTTTTCAAAAAATGTCTTTTTAATGTTGGCCCGCTGTCTGCGACGTTGGCTCACCATTAATTCAACCCTCATGCACGTTGCGGTGAGATGTGGTGGTCTGTGTCTGAGACGTTTCCGGTGAGCTACTCGGCCAGCAGACATGTGTTGTTTAATGTAGGGCCGGTGTCGTAGACAGTGGCCCCACATTAAAACAACACTCATGACAGAGGTCAAACTTGGGTCAAACAGAAAAAATATTTTTTGAAAGTCCCCACTCCAATAGCCGGATTCAACCCTGTTTCAGCAAGGTCGGTCTACGACCTCAGGAATAGCCAGCCTTGCAGAGGAAGATGATAATATGTTGTATATTTAATATATCGAGTTATCAGCTGAATAAAACGATCTATAAGCTTATAAATCATGTTCCAAGACCCCAAGATTTAAATGTTGCTGTTAGACCAATCCAAAAAACACGAGCCGTTGATCCAATATGGGGGTAATGTTGGACCAGTGTCGCAAGCGGTGAGCCGGCAGTAATTCAACATTATGTCAACGTCTTATCTCGAACTTGGTGGGAGTGAATCCATTGGTTAGATGGGGCGGGGGCCCTAGGGTAGTGGTTAGCACCGCTGCCTTTCACGCCAGAGTTCGGGGTTCGGTTCCCGGTCTCGGCGGTTTTAAAAAGTGTTTCTTCCCCATCCACGTGTGAAAGTCAGTATTGTGGGGAGCCTCCGTGACCGAGAGGTAGCGTGCTCGGCCTCAGACCGCCAGGGTTCCAATGTCGAATTCTGTGTCTGGAGGACAGTGTCATCTCAATCATCTCACCATCCTCAGGAGGTTCTCCTGGCCCAGTTTAGCCTATATGTGCACAAAGGTGGCCTAAAGCCCGATTCATTTCATTTCATTGGTTAGATTAACCAGCTCCTTGGATAAACTAAGAACTTTATACAGTAATTGGATATACA